>PVHP010002716.1:0-73422 GCA_004024765.1 Zapus hudsonius
AAGGTTAGAGGGTCTTGTGGTTGCCTTCACAATGTTGGAACAAACCACCCAAGCGAAAGCCGATAATGGGAGAAAGGGGTTATTTTGACTTATATTCTCAAGGGGAGGTTTCATGACAACAGAGAAAGAATGATTGCAGAGGCTGGACATCACATCTTTCAAGAGCAGCTGGCAGAAAGCAGAAAGACAGAGTTGGTCTGAACATGTAGTGGGCTGGACTAGTGATTTAAAAACTGCCCAGCAACACATCTCCTCTGACAAGGGTCTACTTCCCAATGACTCCACCAGCTACAAACCAAATAGGGTTTTATGATTAGTCTTCCTATATGGTTTGGGGAGATATTTACACTCAAACCATTTCAGAGTGATAAAATAACGTGTATGAGGAGGGAAATCATGAGTTGAGAATCAGGGAAATTGACATTTTATCTTAATGATTACAAATCCCTTACTCTTAAACATTTTTAAATACTGTATAAATATTATCAGATAGATTTTAGGCATAGATATCTTGAGAAACAATACACTGTAATTAGAATTTTCAAGTGGTGTTAAATACTAGCAATAAACATTATATATTGTCTCATCATTTATTTAAATCAAAATAGATAAACTGTTACTATTACTTAGTTGTAAAATGTCAAATGCACAACTCCCTTGTAGCCATGCTAAAAGGTCCATAGGTCTTTTATCATGTGTCAGAAAAGAACATACTATAGCCAGTCTTTACTGTCTGGTGTCATGAAGCTTCTCTATAGTAAAAACTTTAGTTATTCTGTAAATGTTCATTTTTCTCACAATCTTCTTTGCACAGATTGGTGTTAACTCTTAATCATAAATTGATTTTATATATTCTGCCATGACAAGTTTAGGAGCAAACACTTGATATCACTGTTCTTTTTCACCTTAATGTAATATGATGCTTCTAATACATCTGAATGTATGGTGTGGACAGAGATTGTCATGATAGTTTGACTGTATGCTTCCCATTGACTCAAGTACTAAACGTAAACTTGTAACTTGTATCTCTAGTCACCAGGCTGGAGGAGATGTGACTAGGGATGGATCCTAGTGAACAGCCCAAAAGTTTGTTTGAGGGCAGATTTTATTTCAGCCCGAAGGAATAGCGAGCAGTCTGAGCTCTTTGGGTCCTGCTTGCTGCTGGTTTGTGTTTGCTGGTTGTTGGTATTTGCTGGCCTATGGTTGTTTCTATCTCTGCTTGAATTTATGAATGGGATCCAACCTCTTCTGCCATTAATGGAACTTCTCCAGGATCTGTATGCTGGAAATAAATCCCTCCCTCCTCTATATTGTGTCTGGTTTGGATGTCCATCCCAGCAACATGATTATGTCTATTATAATTAGCTAAGCATTCTTATCTATTTGCTATTCATTTAGTCCCTGAAAATTCACTTTTGTAATATTCCTCCTGCAAACTTTCCAGGGAATTTTTAATATTGTCTTCGCTCTCTCATTTTTATACACTATATAACAAAAAATCTTAGTACACTGATTTACTTTCAAGAGTTTGGGAACAGCCCTGTTCCTTTATTTTATGCTGATACCTTGGTAATAAACTTGTACAATATCAGTTATATTAATGAGGAGCTTCTGTTTCTTGCTATCTAAATGAGA
Source organism: Zapus hudsonius (assembly GCA_004024765.1). Classification (NCBI taxonomy): domain Eukaryota; kingdom Metazoa; phylum Chordata; class Mammalia; order Rodentia; family Dipodidae; genus Zapus; species Zapus hudsonius. The sequence goes on from PVHP010002716.1 coordinate 1,636, forward strand.
GTCACATTTTAAAGAGTAGGATATCCCTAGAGGATAATAAAGTATTGAAGCTTTTGAGTTTTAGAGAAATACAACCATTTCATTACATCATAATTTCTTATGATTCTGAATATTTTGAATTTTGGGGAATCCACTACTAGTCAATCTTATTTCTATACTTATATAAGTCATTATGTACAATCTCCAAGTTTACTATAGATTTGACCTCCTATCAGTCATGTTTTACTTGTATCTTCCAACTTTCTCTGAAATTTTCAGATTTTTTATTTTTCACACAAATTCCAAATTCAGCATTTTCCTTCATGTCTTTCAGTATTCATTGTCTTCTATTGGAATAAGCAGTATTATCCAATCATCTAGTCATGTACCTGGGAGGTAATACTGATGTTTTCATCTTCTAAATGTAGTCAATTAATTATTTGTGCCCTTTTCCCTAAATTCAATTGTTCTAAGGACATTACTGTATATTTATTTTTAACAGATTGACAATGAAAGATATACTTTTGCTTTATAATTTTAAAATTGTTTATAATTTTATAAATGAGGCAATTGATATATGGTGAGTTTAAGTAACTTGCCCAAGATCTCACAGTTGTTATATAATGAAGTTAGAATTTGAATCCTGATGTTTATCTGAAAATTCTTTTCCTTAACACCGTTCTGCTATATCCAGAAATCTAATATTGACAACTTTAGCTGCGATATTTTTTATTTGAATTACTGATATATTATCTATGAAATTATCCCTGTTGAATCACTACCTAAAGTCTCCTCACACATACTTTTTCATGGAGAGATCATGGAAAATTATTCATTAAGAATGAGTATTTAATAAAGGTTTGCTGGCTATGTAGCAGAGAATTATCAGGTCACCTGAGATCAGGTGATGTGCCATCTCTGCAGTGAATACAAATATTTACATTACATAACACCATGACAGAAGTTACTTTGTTAATGATAGTATATTTTCAAAGTTAAATATATTCTTAGGTATCTTATATTAAGGTATATTTATTTTTTTTAATTAACACATTTGAATACTATTATGATGCTTCCAAAAACTTAAATATACAATTGTTGTTTGAGTCAGGAGAGATGGCTCACACTGCAATCCTTGATCCTGGAAGGCTGAAGTCAGTCTGAAAGTCACAGAAAGCTCTAGTTCAATATGACTTATGAGAGCTTGCCTCTCCCGAGCACTGTCACCCCCATTCCCACACACACAAAAAAACACTATTTGATCTACCATTGCTACATCTTAACATACATCCAAAAGGTTGAAGCACAGGATTAAACTACTATATATCCACAAACAGCATGATTCACAGTAATCAAAGTTAGTATGCCTGCAAAGGAATATTGTAAGAGGGAAAGAAGAGACAAAGTGTGACCATGGCCTCTACCAACAATTGAACATTATTGCTTTTACCAAGGAATGACATTAATATATGTGCAGTAAAACAGATGGAAATTTAAGAAATTAAGCAAATTAAGTCAGTCACAAAGGACAGACACTGTATGGATCTACTTATATAACATACCTCAAATTCATAAAGACATAGAAAGAATAGTCTCCAGCAAATAAAGGGTGACAAGTAGCAGGGATTCCTGTCTAATGATAGAGTTTCATTTAAAGAAAATTAATAGTTTTAGTGAGGAATAATGATGAGAGTTGGACAACACTGTCAATGTATTTAATGCTATGCACTATACAAATAAAAGCAATAAAATGGTAACTTGTATGATAAGTGTATGAAATTTAAACGTGAAATGCACTTGGAAACACAACATGTTTACCACTCTTAGAAAGTTTGGGCACCATGGCAAAAACATCCAAACTATTAACAGTAGAACTTTAGTGACAGGTAGTGGAGTCCTTCCCCCAAATCATAAAGAGGAAATTTCCATGTCTAGGTTAAAATCTTAAATATCCATGGATGGGTCAGTCAGTCTTCATGAAGCTGACATTATTTAGCAAAAGAAGGAATGTTCCTCTCTTTAAGAAGAAAAGAAACAGGAGAATGGATAAGTGAAAGTAAAGTAAAGGGCTCTCCTGTAAAATTAGAAGCTGGGCAAAAACCTGAGCTGGTGAGTTTGTAACTGAGCGACATCTGTCAAGCAGCGTATGATGTCCTGTGTAGCAGTGGACTGGGCTCTACCAGCATTCATATTCTAAGGCAGTGTTAAATTTAGAGTTTCTTGATTCATGTCAAGAAATGTCAATGCAGCTTAAGGATCACGGCTACACTCACCTAAATATAAAAAAATCAGAGAAAAAATATTTTAAATAACCTATATTAAAGTCCAATGTTAAAATGATGAAAATATTCATATCAGAGAAACCCTCTTCAAAGATGGTTTTGAAGTCACCTGATGATATAAATAATTAAGCATTTTTTTTCCAAATAGAGTATACAACTTTTGTGCTACAATTTTTTAAATTCATCATTGGAAAGCTAATAGGTATCTGCAAGAAGCCTGAAAGAATTCACAGCACCTTAAGGTAAAGAGAAATTGTTGGGGAATACAATAATGTCATCTTGGCCAAAGAAGCCTTGCTTTCAATTTTCAACATATTTATGTGTAATTTTAATCTCTAATATTGGTAATTTTAGAAAGTCAAGACTTATACTCACATAAAAATAAAATGAATTTTTCAGTGTTAAAGCATAGAAACATGCTTGTTTTTTTAAACACTAGCACCAATTAAATATGTAAAACAAAATATTTTGGTAAGGTTGAATCTTGGAGGAAAATAACACCAAGAATCTCAATATACATTCACTGAGTTTAAGATATAAACTGCTTTCTTTATAGAGTACTTAGAAAAGCATTTCTCCTCTTTATAGGACAACATTTTGATGTGGTAAACAATTCCTTTGAAATGGGCATGCTAAGAAAGCTGAAGGGTTTTGGAGGTCAGAGTTAGGTAGTCTAATTTTGAAATAAAGAGTATGTCTTTAGCTATAAGTCTTAAACTACTTTATTAAAAGTCCTAAACTTTATTTTGCATGTCTGTAAGATACGTTTTCAGAAACAGATGGTAGAATCAGTGATTTTAAAGCCACCGCAAAGTGCACAGTTTCATAAGTTGTGACATTGATGGAAGCATTATCTTTATGACTGTCTCGCCATTTTTCAAAGCAACTTTCTAACAAGATCCCTTGATATTTCAGTGTCAGCCTCATCACCTTAATCTTAGGACTTGACTTTAGCTCTAAACATATTCTAGTACCAAAAAAAGGTGACTGCACAACTGTGAGCATGTATCTTATATTTCATGAGATTTACATTAGAATTATTCATGACTTGCATTGCTTGTGGTAATAGATATCATTGTGTTCCACCAAATTATGTCTTAAAGGAATAAACACCAAGAGATTATCAGACCTGAAAAATATATTTTCCAAGAACAAAGAATGTTTGAATCTTTCCCTTAAAAACATATCCCTGTTTGTCTTGTCTCTAATCATGTTTACCCTACAAAAAATTCTTACAAATTGATTATTTTTTTTCTTTAAAAACTTTTGACAAGCTCTGTTCATAAAACAATACACCCTGATGATAATCCCCTTCAACATGCTCTTTTACCTCCTCTCTCTGAACCCCGTCCAATGAACTCCTTTATCTTTGGAACTAGTTCCTCTTCTATTTGGATGCATCATATTTTTTTCACATTATGCAATTCTTCTGGAGGAAGTATCAGCTCCTGGGAGGTCATGGATGCACCAGCTGCTATGTGTCTATGAGAGAATCCCAAAGTACTCTTCCCTTTCCTTTGGCTCTTACATTCTTCCTCAATCCTCCTCCTAAAAGGTCCCTGAACCTTGGAAGGTGTGACAGAGATATCCCACTTAGTGCTGATCACTCCACTCTCACTTCTTCCCCGCACTTAGATGAGTTTTAAGTGTCCCCAGCAAATATATCCATCTGAAAGGAGAACTTCTTCAACCAAAAGTGAGAGTAGCATAAATATATAGGCATAAACATAAATATTTAGAGGGTAATTTGATGGGTATAAAATATCCATTTAGCCAAATAACATGATTAGCTTCTTTATGATCATCCAAGACATAGGGTGTTTTGACTAGGTTTCCTGTACCAGATATGAATCTGCTCCCCTGGAGATGGCGTCTAGTCCAATCAGAGAGCAGTTGTTTTCCCTCATAAGAGAAATGCCACCCTTGCATGAGTTGGCACATTTGGCCTAGTTTGCCAGCAGGGTAGCTTAGAGGGTCCACTTCTGTTTAAGATCACTGATGATGTCCCCGCTTCCCAAGCAAGCTGCATGGCTTTTACCAGTATCATGACAGCTCATCCGCAGAAAAGAGGCTTTTGGTCTCACTCCAGCTTAATTTCAGTGTCCAGAAGTCCAAGCACACAGAGTCTTTGGCAATCAGGTCTTACCTTGTAGCTCTGTTGGGCAACCAAGAGCCTTCACTGCTGCTGCTGCTGCATTGTTTTGTGGTGGATCACGACTCTCTGGCACTGATATATTCTTGTTACACATGTAAATAGCATGTGTATTTAACATGTAACATGTTTACAAATAAACCATGAGTTCAAGTGACTTGACTATGAGAACAGGAAGTGATATGGAAAGAATATGTCAAGAACATCCCGTGGGGGAAGAAATTGTCAGGGTAGTTATCAAGTCCTGTAGCTAAAGGAATTTTAGCAAGAGATGGAGAAAAGCAAGAGCAAGATGGGAAGGCAAGTGAAAGGTCAAACTACAGAGATTGAAGGCAGACTTTAAGGGCATTCTAAACCATATTAGGAGAATTCTCCTCTACCTTTTAAGAACATGAATCCATAAGGGATTTTTAAACAAGGCTGGAGGGGTGTGTGTGTGTGTGTGTGTGTGTGTGTGTGTGTGTGTGTGTGTGTGTGTGTTGGGGGAGCTTATTAAGGAGTTGTTTCATTTATATTACAGATCCCATTCACTTAATCTATCTCACACACCAAACAAAACTCTAAAGTACTGCACCCTGCTGGCATGCTCTCAATTAATCATGAACTCTATTACATTTAATCAATCCCAGATGATGCAGATGCTGCTTGAGTGTCTTGATATGCCTCCTGGTCCTGGTTGCACATATTGAAAATCAATAGAGCACTATAGATACCCAGCTTGCAAAATATTGGTCTGAATCCGTCATGGCATTATTATGTGTCTTAAAAGTTGCTTTTCTCAGGAAATTGCTTCTAATAGCTTGCTGATTTTTCTTTTATTAATTCAAGCAGGAAGGAGAATAATTTGACATTTCAGCCTTGTAGGTAAACTTATGATTATCTTCACTGACCAATAATAAAATAGGTCTTCTTCATTCTGGTTAATGTTGCAAGTGTTCCTTTGACCAAGAGTTCCTTGAAATCAAAATGAGTCATGTTCAGGCTTCTCTCAACAATTGATGTGATTCCCAGCATATATAAGGACATCATTCTTTGCTGATTGAATGGAAATGAAATCAGTGAGATGTAATTTATGTTCAGCGTAGATTTTCATCAATGTTTTAAAATGTCAAATTATTTTAATACATGTTTATGAGCTAGTACTTTGCATACGAAAGTACTAAGCAATTGTTTATAACTTTCCACAACAGTTTTCTGACATCATATGTATCAGTGTTTTATCTTATTGTCGCCCCAGTGCCTCTCCTGATTCTATGGAATGCTATACATGTTATTTAATGAGCAATATTCTCTCTCTCCTCTCTGCATATATGTATATATAAATATATACATATATATGCTATAGATACAAAATGTGATCTGGAAGATGATTCATATCTTCTTTAATAATCAAAATAAGTTACATAATATGGTTTTCTCTTTAATAGCAGGAAGAACTTGAGGCACATTGCAGTCATGTTTTCTCTTACAGGAACTTGGACAATACTGATCTTCAGAGGTAAATTTCTTTGAGATCGCATAATGCCAATAATTGGCCCCCAAAGCTCCAATTTAAGTTGTACTCTAGTGCAAGTCTATCATTAGAAGATATAATAGTAAATCATAATTGAAAGATGCATTAAAGCTTAAAAGGGCATATATGGATTTGTCTGTGGAGATATTTTCAGCACATCCCAATACCCTGAGGACCCAGGTAGAATAAAGAACGAAGAAGGAAGGTACCCATGAGGCAGGGAGATGAGAGCACCTGGGCTCTGTTGTACCCTCCCTGGCACAAAGAACTGAGAGTTCTGAAATCATAAGCAAAATAAGCCTTTCTTCTCATAAGTTAATTTCTCTGGTATTTTGTCATAGCAAGGAAAAACCAAAACTCATAGAGGGGTACCAAGAAAATTAAATCTAGATAATGACTAATTTTGTCTTATCATAACATGGTAACAGTCTGATATAAAATTTGGTTGACTTAATGGTTTCTATCAGATAATTGGCACTTAGACTATTCAATATTTACTTTAATAATGTTCAAATTAAAAAATGGTAAGTTTCTGGTGAATAGGGAATGGCTGTAATGCCATTAAATTGCAATTAAGGAAGTGGCTACTGAAGCAAATGGTAATTGGGGAGAGAAAGCTGAGGGACTAGCTTAAAATGAGAAGTTTTGTTAAGAGAATGTGTCTTCTTATTTTCACTGAAAAGCTTAGGAACTGGCCAGTGGGACAAGGGAGTAGCTAGTAAGAACTGGAGTGGAAGATGGTTATGAAAAATTAGAATATACTTTTTGTTTTCTTTTATATACTTATAGTCTTATTACCTTCTTTCTTGTACACAGATTTAGGAGGTTTGTCACATAAATATTGACTTGCTGTTTCAATTCAATTCATGTTTAATTTTTATTACACAGAACTAACTTCTGTGACCCAATGTCCTAAAATTATTTAACATTTAGTCATGCATGTATGTAATGTAGCGATCTAAATGAAAAATAAAACCGATACTTAGCTTTCTCTTAATTTTTCAATACTATCTTTCCCTTAAATAAAAGGTTTTAACAGTGTTAGGCAAAGAAGTGAAAAATATTTCTATAGCAGATATTATCTACTTTATTCAAAACATTCAAAAAATAGGATTTTGTATATGTATCCTCTATTTGTTATGACATGGTGTCATTTTGCTGCCAGACTGTGAGATATAGAAATCACGGAAAGCATTTTGCAAGACTCATGCTGCACTACCTTAAATTCACTCATTTATAACTAAGTCAAAAATGAGTTTGAGGTTTAGACCAGCCTCAATACTACAGGCAATATTTCCCCATGGTGTTAACTGAATTTCCCTGACTTATATGCAATGTTTACATAATATAAACCACTTCTAATTCTTACTGACCATTTACGAAGTATTAAGTGATTATGTATTATATGTCACAAATTTGATGAAGGGCAGAAGGGTTAACCCAAAGAATACATTATTTCTCAGAAAACAGAAGAGCAATGCTTCATCTCAAATATTCTATTTTCATATCTACTGCATACATAGGCATGCATTTGGTCCTTATATTTTTGTCTTTAGTATATCTTCATCCAATATAATTTTGTTATATTTTAAAATTAAAATTGTTTTTAGATGGATTGAGGATGAATATAAAGATATGTGTTGTAGAAGCCCTAGAACGCTTTAGAGAAAACTCAATGGAGTATTGTGGTGGGAGTTTGGAAGATGAGATTTCTGATAGAAAGGGAATCAGTAAAGGCTGTACTTGTGATGATTCAGGGGAATCAAAGAATTTATTGTGAGTTGTAGAGGCCATTCATGGTATATTCTGGTAAATAATTTGTTTAAATTCAACCTGTATCCTAAAATCCTTAAATCTAAAATAAGAGCCAATGAATTTGATGAATGAAATTTTAACCACCACGATAGTCAGGCTATGGCATGGTTATACTAACTGACCTTATCCAGATTCATAGTGAGGTTCCCTCCAGGAGAGTTAAAGTGGAAAGTTGAGAAAAATGTGTAGTTTGGAAAGGAAAGAAGAGAGAAAACATTTAAAGCTATTTGACAAGATATGGACAAATACACATAATTGTTAAGTTTTCTAGCATTCTTAAAGCAAAGTTGTCCATTTTGCAGCAAGACAACAGGAATGGTTCCTCAAAGCTAGATCCATCCCATCTAAAACTGTAAGCTGCAAAAAAAAATGCAAACCCATTTGAAAACCTTCCATTTATAAAGAGATCGTCTTAGCTGGTGAGATATCTCATTTGAAAAGTGTTTAGCTTATAAGTATGAGGACTGGAATTCAACCTCAAGAATGTTTACTTAAATAAAATACCCAAACCAGGAGTGGCAGCTTGTGTCTGCACTTCCAACACTGGGGAGCTAGAAACAGAAGGGTCCATGTGGCTTCGTGGCTGGCTGGTTGGTGAGAGGTGTGTAATGTACCTGAGGTAACCACAACAAAGGTTTTCATCTCAGTGATATATGCATACACATGCATGTGAATTCAAACACATATGCACATGCACATGCTACATACACACATTCATTTTTGCGCACACACACAAAAGAAGTACTTGAAAATAAAGAGATTCCAGGCACCCTATTCTGAGATGACAGGCTAGGAAAGTACTGTTCTAGGTGCATATGCCCAAACTGTGGGAGTCATAGTACTAAAGGACCTTCCACATCTCAAACCAACAAGAGATTTTTGCCTAACCCACAAGTATTTTATCACACTGATGAGGAAAGTAATAAACATCATATGGCTCTATGATCTAGAATGCAGGGCACTGCATGGGTAAGATTTCTATTTCAGTGACAGAATGTCCAAGATAATCAGTTTAGGAGGAAGAAAGGTTTATTTTGGCTAACAGTTTTGGAGGTGCCCACCAGTAGGCAGCTGGTTGACCCATGCTTTATTGCCTGTGAAGATGAAGGGGTGAGGCAGTCTACCGCAGGGGAAACACATGGGAAGTTGCTCATTTCAGAGAAGGCAGGATGAATGTCAAAGAGAAATTGGAGATGATGAACTCAGTTTCTCCTTCAAGGCCAAATTGTCTGTGGCCCAGCTTTCTCTCATAGGACCCCACTTCTTTAAGGTTTCACTTGACAATAGCCATATAGGCTATCCACTATATATTTAACACCTACCTGGTCAGGCAATAGTTATCCTAAGAGGAGCAGCCTTATGCGAGTGCCTGGATTGGTTCCTTTGAGCTACATTGTGTCTGCAGGTTAGCCAATCTAATCCAGTAAAAACATTTTTAAAAGTGTGATGCATTTATAATATTGTCTCTGTTTTTAGCATCCTAATTGAATCTGCATTTGGGGTGGTGGAAAGATGGTAATGTCTCCCTAGAAGCTTGCAAGCGGTTTTGATCCTCTGTCGGTCATAGTGAAAACACTAACAGAAGCAGATAGCCACTGGAAGGAAAACACAATCCTCTCTTGTATGTTCACATTGTCTATTGATTTTTATTTTGTTTTTTTTTTTTATGATTTTACCTGGAAAGTATAAGTGCATTTTGCAGGTCTCCAACTTCAAGCACAGACTTCCAGAAATGATAGATAAATGTGGCTATTATGTAATGGAGGCTTTAGTTACACTGCTTTGCACTTGTCTTGAGAAAGCACAAGGGCAATATAGCAACTAGAATGAATGCTTACTCTGGGTGAGTTCCTGGATTAACTTGAATAATGAGCTTCTATTTGATAATCAGTAAAGATCTTGTCTAAGCTCAGGAACTCAGTTGCTTCTGTACTTTGAAATAGCCAAAAAATCATTGTGAAATTTTTTAACTGGGGTCTTGAACTCATGGCTATTTATTGTTTTAGGCAAAGTGTAGATGTGTAATGTATGATGTAATAGTAAATATAGCAATAAGTGCCACAACACACAAATTAAGGTGTGTGGGTGTGTGTTTGTGGGTGTGTGTGTGAAGTTCGTGTGTGGTACAGTGTGTATAGTGTGGTGCATATTATGTGTGGTATATGCACTGTGTGCAGATATCTGTCTCATGTGTGCTTTAGCAGAGGCCTCAAGGAGAACATTTGATGCCGTTGTCTTTTGTGCTCATCCGTCTATTTCCTTTGAGATAGGGTTTATACCTCAAAACAGAGCTGCTCTCCAACAGCTTGTCCCAAAGACTCTGTACTACCCATGCCTTGAATTGGGGTCAAAGAACTGAGAGGCTATTCATAGCTTTTTACTTGGGTTTGATATATATCAGATTGCTGATAATTAATAATTGCAACACGGGGAGAGAAAAAGTTTAGGAATCCTCCCTTCCCCCTCCTCCTACTCCGAGTTAGTGTCCTCTAATGCCACAGAATTGCACACAGGGACAGAATTAAATTTTAATTACACATTTATTCTAATTTAGTAAATTAGGAAAGGGGATTTAGATGGGGAAATTTCCCAGTCACCATGTAGGAAGTTACACAGTTCTCCAGCCACCAGTGTGGGGAGAACACGTGTCAGAGAGTTTTAACAGAACTTATATTATTTAGCTAAATAGCCAAGGAAAAGGTAACAGAAAGCTCCCTTTATGAGAAAGAGAGATTCATGAGAGAAAAAGTCTGGAGCCTGCCCCTCCACCCCAGCAAATAGCTATTGGCTGGGGTGGGGAGATTAGGCCTTACCTTCCAAAGGCCTGGAAATCCAGCAGTCTTTCTACTCCATTGCCATGTGGGGGAAGAGAGCCGACTTCCTCTAGGGAAGCTTAGTTTTAAGCCCTCCCCAGGTGAGTCAGAGAGACAGCTGATTGGCTCATATCTGACCAATCAGTTTTAACACCTAGGTTGTAGCTCTAACTAGACACCTCTCACTCAGAGGGAGGGGTGGAAAGGGAGGGTTTATTCCTGCAGACATCTGACCATCACAGGTTCAGTGAAGTCAAATTTGACAGTCTCTGGACTCTATAAGCACTACTTGTGTGAAAAGCACTTTTAACTGCCCAGTCATCTCCGCAGCCCATATTTTAGTATTTTAAAGTGTTATGTAGTCTCATATAAATGAAGACAAATAAGGTAAGAACGCCATGAGAAAAACGTTGAAGTAAGGTGAGTGAGATTTAAATTATCATAACTAAAGATAACACGATATATGGAGAGAGGCATAGGGTACAAATTATATCTACCTGGAAATGTCAGGAAAATTTCTGATGTGTATGGTAGTGTCTTAGACATATGGGGCAACTTGAAAGATTCTTCAGTGTTTGTATGTAGCTTGGTAATAGGTTTCAGATATTTATTTTAAACACTTAAATGTTCGTTTGAATAAATGTATATAATTATAAAGTCTAAATAAAGAATATTTCCATTTATGCCTTCAACTATTAGTATAATCCATTTAATCCCATCTGATGCTTAATGAGAAATCAAAAAGTTATCAGTGTCAGTATATAACTGCAAGTACGATCAAAGCATAAAGTCAATCCATATCTCAGACATTCAGTTGGTAGAATTCTACAGAAAAGACTATTATTTTCTATCACAGGATTGGTTTTCATAGGGTCCACTATATCTTCCATTTCAGTACTATCATCTCATCTGTGTGTTTATAGGCATTCTAGGTCTTTGAAGACTATTTACATAGGACATTTAGAATAAAGTTTACAATAAAAGGCATAATATATGCCATTTCTTACATGGGAAGAATTGTCACTCTTATGGGCACAGATGAACTGTAGATGTCCTCGCTCACATGGGGCTCCCTAGTACTGGCACTGATCTTGCTGTGCAATGTCCCAATGCTCTATCTTTGCCTCTTCTACAGATCTTCTTTTCATTTGTCCCCATAACTACTTCTAACCTCCTACTCGATGAACCTTTACCTTATGCTCTTCTCATTTACTTATGAAGAGAAGGCACTTCACGTGTCATTTGGGTAATTTAGAGTAATCTGGTTTCCCAATTTTTTCTCCATTTGTGGTTTGTGATACAACACCATGTCCTGCTTCCTCTAACGGTTTTAGAGTAGGCATTGCACACCTCGTGTTTACTTTAATAAATCTGATGCCCATCAAAGGTTTAGATCCCAGTTTGGAAGGACCATACATTGGAATCAGCATTTCTCATTCTCAGACCTCCTTATTTCATTAAAGTGCATGGTGACCTCTAATCTAGCATCTTCCTCTTAGATTCTAATGAGTAGATATGGTTGAATGCACTATTTATAATATAAACTATGGAGATCTTTAAAAATCATAACATTGGGGCTAGAGTTAGCTCAGCAGGTTCAAGGTCTTCATGGACAAGCATGAGGACTGAGGGCTCCAAAGACTACCACACTGGGATCATTCCACAGCAAGTGCCTCAACTGTTGAGTGTGGCCATGCTTATCCCTAATCCCAGTCCTGTGGGAAAATCACTGGGGCTCAGGGAGTGGGGGAGGGGTGACAAACTCAGTCTCAAGGAAACATGCAGATGAGTGATGAAGGGGGGCAACTGTCCTTAGTCTTTGGCCTCCACACACATGTGCACATATGTGCACACATGTACATACAGCACACCCACACCACACCATGTACATAGTATATCATGCACACTATACACACATGCAATAAAGTAATGACATATCTTGCAAAGATGTTGCAAAATAAAACAAATAAAAATAGTGAAGTCAAATGTTTAGCAGAGTAACGAGTACAAAGTGAACTCTCAGATTTGTGATGGCAGAGAGGAACTGTATTGATGATGACATTGCTATCCCAATAATCCTACCTGCAATTAGATACTCATGGTCATCTGGATTTCTCTTCATGATTTAAAGAGTCTTACTGCGAAGCTGTGATCATTTAGCTACAACATGAAAAGTACTACTTCTTCTTATCTTTCATATGTTAATATGAGTATGTGTGAAGCAACATTTTAAGCCCAGAAGATTTCCCATGTATAAGGCCTTTCTCTTGTCAAGTGCAGCAAGGCATCATTCAGTTTTTCTCATCTAGATATAAATTCCTGACTCACCAGGGACTCATGCCTTCCTTTACATTGTCAAGGTGAAAGAAGTAGGCTTTGTTTTGATTTACTTTGAGTAAGGTGTTACACACACACACACAAACACACACACACATGTTTTTAAGGAGGCAGTTGGGGTGAAAAGGGGAAATGTGCATTTGTAAAATTTTATATGAAGGATAACTCAAAATGCACTCATAAGAAAGCAAGAACATGTGCTAATGGAGAAGCAATGTGAAGCACAGGAGGAGCAGGGATTCCAAGAGCATGGTGCAAACAACTCTCAATCCCCATTGCCTTGGAGTTCTCAGGAGTAACTAGGACTCTTAGGAAGTCTGCTCAGATGAAATTGACTAAATGTCAAACTGTGTAAGTAAATATTTCCACTTTATACCTTACAACAGGGTGTTAAGTCATTAAGAGAGCATCATCTTCTTACCGCCATGTCTAAAAATCTATGTCGCATCAACAGAGAAGAGGGCTAATCTTGTTTTGTTTTTTTTTTCATACTATGAAAATTCTTTTCTCCCATTCCAGAATAAATCTTTCTGGCAAGGAAACATAACTAAATATCTTTGGATTATTCATTCAGAAAAAAAAGGTGATGTGATCCAATAATTCCAAATGTTTTCAAAAATGTATCTGTATACATTAAAAAAGAAATAAAATTATTATTAAATAAAATTATTAACACAATAGATTTAGGATAGACATAAGTGAGAGTGTTGATATCTAACTTTTAGAAAGAAATTCAAAAGTAGTCAATGAAGAGATATTCTTTTTAAAAATATAATTATTTATGTATTTATTTACGAGGGAGAGCCAGAGGGAGAGGGAGAAAGCATTTTCACAATAGAGCCTTTTGCCACTGCAAATTCCAGATGCATGCACTGCTTTGTATATCTGGCTTTACGTGGGAAGAACTGGGGAATTGATCCCAGGTCCATAGGCCTTGCAAGCAAACACCATTACGACTAAACCGTCTCTCCAGCCATGAACTTACTTTGAAAAGGAGATACTACTGAACTAAGAGCAGCATTGGCCGACAAACCCGAGCTGCCATCTTGTGGATAAGAAGCTAATGGACAGATGCTGCTCCAAGACAGCAGTGAAATTCTGTATTTTCACATTCCTAACAACTCAGAGTTTAAAACTCCTAAGTTCTGACTGTAAATTATCACCTGCCTAACATAGGTCTCTCTTCTGAAACTAGTATTAACCCACTCCTTATTAATATGTAAGATGAGAAACAGTGGAGGATTCAAGTTTAATTAGGCTCTACTGCTGATTTGTTTTGATAACATAATTAGTTAACCACAAAATTGATGTAACAGAAATAATTGTCATGCAGTTAAATACTGCAATGATTTCAGCTCCTGGGAATATATTATATGTATATATGTATGTTAGTAACATTGAGATGTGCATGGTTTGAACTAAAAAAATCTTCCATTCAATGTATCCAAAATATTCCTATAGATTCAATGTTTAACATATTATGAAATATTCATTATTATACATATGCTTGTCTTAAAGTGTATATTGATTTTTTTGTAGAGGAATCACTCCATATGACTTAATTTGCTATGAAAGTTAAAATGTTTGACATTTTTGGAACCCACTCATATAAGAAGAAATGTAAAAGATGATTGTGATATGTCATTAAATATATTTTAAATTTCCATATTTAATTTTCTTTTATGTAACTAGAGATCTTTTAAGTTTTGAAAGAGCATGTTTTATTTTTTTCCATGCTCACTTTAAAAGACTATTCAAGAAAGACATGGTTAATTAGATTTTCTTGGAAGCACTTAAGGTATTGACATTTCTAACTTTTGGATATTAGTTTATCTGTAATCAAGTTAGACTTCTTAGTATTATTTTATTATAGTCATACTAATTTATGTCTTATTGATTTTCACACTACACGTACAAAATTTTATTGTTGGATTTTACCCTGATACACATGCACACTAATGTTTATGCATTATATTTATGAAAAACATTCTGCAAATAAATTATGGAAACACACTGACCATTTATGTTTCTGTAATTTCTACCAAAGAATTCCTAAGAATTTTATGCTCCCTTCTAACCATTGATTCCAATGATTACCATAGTCTATAAAATCTTATTTTTTCTCTTTATATATATTATTCTAGAGGAATCATTTGCTCAACTTATATGACATACTATGTCTTATATTCCATGAAACAAACCAAAATATATGTAAATGCTTAAAACTAGAATATGTTGCTTCTCAGTAAATTGCAGTGAAAGTTTTGAAATAACTAATATGCATGCTAACACTCATTCATTATAGAAGACCAATAATATCAAATGTTTCTAGTACATTTCATTCTCCTCTCTTCTTTTTCCTAGCAATGAAAATATGTTCCACTAATTTGCTGTTACTTACAAATTGAAACTATGATTTATTTTATTAAAATGAACTGCATTCAATTTTAGATATTTGACTAAGCTCCAAATATTTTCTGAATACATGAGCCTTGAAATCTATACTTTAAGAATCTTGGAGTTGGGGATTTAGCTCAGTGGATGAGTGCTTGCCTAGCAAGCACAAGGCCCTGGGTTCAGTTCTCAGCACTAAAAAAAAAATCTTGTAATATGCTTTTATAACATAAAATCAGTGTCTTGTACTTAGATAATTACTTAATGATGGGTTTTGTGTAATTTTTGGTGTGGTACAAAGTGCCCGTGTGGCACTAAAAGTATATTTCTAAGTCTTTATTTTGCTCTATTCTAAACCTATCATATAAAGTGCCATAGTATGACATGTGCAAAACAAAGTAGGAAAGGTTATAACTTTTGTGCATTTAAATCCTTGGAATTTAAATTTACCCTAAAAAATAACTGAATGGCATATATATCAGCATGTTTCCTACATGCAACAGGATCTCATCTAATTTTTCTAGATATCTATCTCTGATATTAAATATTTATAACATTAATAATTTATATAAAGCATAAAATATACAGAAGCATATTTTATTTTAGAAATTATTTTCTCCTTGACATATCCTCTTAGCAATTATAATATCTTAACCTTATCATTTGTCTACCAGAAATACACATGACATTCCCATTGTCCAAATTCATCTTTCTGATCTGTAATTCAATTTTATGTCACTTTGCATGGCAATGAATCTTTTTCTATACACATTTCCATCCAAAAACCTCATGTTTTGAGTCAGAAATAAATGAGCGGTGTCTTCCACATTTGCCCAAAGTACATATTGAAAAATAGTTTTCTTGAGCATAAATTCTTCTTAGGCTTGAGTAATATGATTTCAATCCCAGATAATCATGAGAGGAGCAACAATTTCACAAGGCAACCACTCAGCTAGTCAGTGTTATAAATTAATTAAATTCCCATAGTTTATTCTGGTGGAAACTTAGAGTCTAACACGTTTCTTCTTCCATGATTTCAAAAAGAACTGTTGTTAACACTTCATTTAAATCTCACTGTTGTCTTTAAAATAAATACACTGGATCCTTTGCATGACAGCTACATTATTTATAAGATATACTATGGAGGAATACTTTTCATTTGACATAAGTTTGAAGTTATCCTCATCTGATTCCTGTATCATCTTAGGCTCTTGGTAACACAATCTTTCAGTATATAGTAGATGCTGTAGTCTCACATTTCTTACTCATTGTAATTGGGGATACCTGGCTTTATGAACCCCATTTAGAACTCAGTTCCCTGTGTCACAAACTACTTTGCTTCTTACTAAGTCGAAAGGTGGTTATAGCGGTGAAATTTTCATTTGACTTACTATAAACTTTTACAGATCTCAATGAAGCCATACCATAAAACATAATTTACTGGAAATGTGGAAATGAGGAGGGATAGTAACAAGTATCACCAGAATCCATTAATAAGAAGGAAATGAGTCACCATAAAGGCATACTGGTTTGGTTACTGAATTTCCTCACTATCCCCAGGTGCTTATGCTGCGTGCTTGCTGAACTGTAGGTATTACCCAGGAATATGACAGTGCTGGTCTTGGCAGGAGCTTGGTCATTGAATAGCTCTGGAAATTCTTGCATTTCACAGTGAGGAACTTGACAGCTCCTTTGGGTGGGGAAGTCTGGGGTGTATTTCAAGGTGATTGTACAGTTGTCCCTGGAAGCAAGCTTCTGCAGACAGCTTATCCCATTATGCTCCTCTCCCACTGGAAAAAAAGCCTGGGGAGAAATCTGGGGCTTTTGTCATGATAGAAGGTAAGAGATGGATAATTATTCTTCATTTGGCTTGAAAGAGAATAGTAATATATCATAAAGTAGCTATCAATTACTGAAATAGAATTATCTGTAGACCTAGGGACTTATAAATTACTCCAGGTAAAACTAAGATTTAATATGATTTTAGCACTGTTATGCTTATGATAACTAATAAAAACTTTAAAGATACCCTTAAACATTCAGAAAGAAAACACGTTACCAATTTTTAGATTTTTATTATGTAATTTAAAAAAACAGATGATTGTTCTGGAAAATTGATTGAATTTGAGCTTCCGAAATGAACTTGAAGAGTTCTCTGTATTATAATGTTCCCCAAGTCAACTTTCTTACATTTCTTTTCATGATATCATAAAATCAATGCAAAAAAATAGAAATCTGAATGAAAGTACTGTTGTTGTTTTTTTTTATTTAAGTATTTATCCTGTGAAATATCTTCTTACAGTGATATTAAAAAAATAAATGCAGTTGGGGAATAAAATTCCTCACAAAGTCTAATTAATTTATTAGGCAAATAGGGCTTAGCTTATTTGAGGAGTAATATTTTTAGTCTGTGCTCCTCCAGGAACTTACTATGACTCTCCCCTTTCCCTTTCACCAGAAATTATATTCAGATAAGCATTTCAATTTGCAGCTGACAGTTTAGGGTTAAGATATGATTCCAGGTAACAAAAGCCAATGAGAGTGCACCCAGTTGATGTTTGTGACATCATCTTCCAGTCGGAGTACACAGAACAGCTGAGGTAGCGTTCAGTTTCAGCCCCACTGCCATTCTGATGGATGTTTACATCTCCTCATTGAGGGCCAATTATCTGGCTTTTGTGTGAGGCCCAGGGATCACTCATGCTGCCAGGCTGCACAGAGCACTGCTGGATGCAGCTGCACGAATTCTTTTCTCTGTGTCTGGTAAGAGCCTGTTCTGTTTTCCCTTCTCTCTCAAAATAAAGGTGGATGTGTCTAACAGGGGAAAGAGTGCAAGGACTGAGCAGGAGAACTACTTGGTAAGCTTTGAATCAGAACAATGTTTAGCATCACTAAAATAAGGTACAGAGATGTAGCCAAAAGAATCGGACAAAGCTTGCTAACGTGCACCTGACAAACTAATTTGCAGTCCTGAATGGACAGCAGGTATTTCAGCTTTCTCTCAGAAAAGGGAAAGTAACTGCTACATTAGCAGCACTATTTTGTATGTGTTTTGAGTATATACATGTGTGTGTGTGTGTGTGTGAATAGCTCTCTGCTTCATTTGAGGGCTTTTTTGTTATTATTAGTGAAGAGAAGAGCTGGAAATGGTCAGTGGAATAGTGTGGTTATGACTTCAAAATGAGTGAAAGTTTCTAATTGTTAAATGATAGTTCTTTGGGACAGTTTTTCTAAACTTATGCCTGACCAGCAACAACAGAATCTCCCAAGTGAGCAAAAGGTTTGAGCTTCTGAAATGAACTTGTAGCACTTCTCATTCATACTTACCATTTTAATCCAATAGCAAATAATGTTAAAGAACAGTGTAAGGTTATGTTTCCCTTGGTATGAAGTTGATTGCATTAACTGATTTTGAATGCATATAAGTGATGCTGTATTTTATGCATCGTAGAATTATGAAGAGAAGGCTGCACGTGACTTATTCATTGTCAGGAGTGATGTTTTCATCTGAGAGTCTTTTTTTACGTTGAAGCAAAACAAATCTGTTTACAGCTGGTGAACTGCCGTGCATGTACGTGATTGAGATAAGGAAGAATCAAATATACTAAAAGCTTTTAATTGACTGAAAATGTTCACAGCTACCAAAAAAGTATTCAGCTCTTCATCTGCTGTGGACTACAGTGGTGGAAAGTAAAAGGCTATTTTCTTTTAAAGTTAAATAATGCATTTTTATGAGCAAAAGATTCAGACCATGTAAATAGGTGTTACTGAACTTAACATACTGTTTACTTTAAAAGCATGTCTGTCCCCATGGGATGATCTATTCATTGCTTATACATTTTAGATTGAATTTAACTTCTTCAACAAACAACATAGAGTATCTGGGACTTTGCAAATCAGTAATTGGGAATCAGGATGTGTGGAGCTTCAAAGACAGCAGGGGTTTCTTAGCTATGTCACACTTCTGTATCTTCCACTAGCCCAGTCCTGTTTGGCAGCTCCTGGCATTACAATTGTTTGATTTGTCTCTTTCAGTCAATTCAGGCCTGAACAAATCCAAGATTAGAGACAGTGCCCAATGTGTACTAATGAATCTAAAAGAATGAAGCTTATTTTCTCAGTCAAAACAAGGTAGAGTCAAACCAAACTTCAAACTGCATGAGCAGTTTATTTTCTTAGTGAAATGTTTGTGTTCTTATATTTTGTGACTCTCCAGATCTCTGAGAAGGTTACAAAGTTGGATTCTAAAAATTTTAATAATGTGAATTCAAAAGTACAATGATCTGCTACTTTGAAATGAAATTTGCTTTCATTTCTTTTTCCCTCAAGTACTTTAAAGTGAAATTGAATAACCCAGGGATATTGACTATCATTTTCACAGGTAATTTATCTTGAGTGAAGAAAATGCATTGGTTTCCTAACAATTAATTCTGTAAAAAGCCAATTGTACCATTCTGTCACCAAAGTAGAAAATTGTATTCAGCCAATGAGCACTCCAGACATTCCATCTGCGTTTTCTTCTGTGTGAGTCAATACTAACCACTCTGATCTAAATGCACTGTATTGGTGATTGTCGTGTTAAATTGTTTAGTTTCCTTTTAACAACTGAGGACCAAATGACTTCACAGGTTATGGTTTACTTGGTTAATGGGCTTCATTGACAGGACACTTTCGCTTTTATTTTATTTTTATGAAGAAGGAATATTTGTGGAATCAATGCAATTTTTTCTACCACACACTCCTGAAGAAAGACTCTCAGTGTTAGTGTGAGGTGACATACATAAAGATACTGCATGCTCTGAAAGATTCCCCATATATATATATATATATATATATATATATATATATATATATATATATATAGAGAGAGAGAGAGAGAGAGAGAGAGAGAGAGAGTGTTTGGTAATCATTATTACTTTTTTATTTTTAAGGTATATTTCTCCATAATACTTCTCATTTCTCTTAAATCTTTGCATGCTATGTACTAAGTTCAATGTTACTAAGGTCTTAAGAGAAAAAGAAATTGTTTGCTTGTTTTTTAGGGGCAAGTTCTCACTCTTGCAGCCAGGCTGGCCTCGAACTCACAACAATCTTCCTATCTCTACTGGGATGAAAGGTGTGTGCCACTGAACTCAGCCAGAGAGACTGAAGGAAGATATGTTATTATCATTTGAAAATTATTTCTCAAATTATGATTTATCTATCTTGAAACTATAATCTTTTTTTTTTTCGTTTTCATCCTCTGCCAGAATTCATGATTAGTCTGGAAGGATTGAATACTCTCCAACTTCTCAGCTCCTGCAGTCAGATAAACTATCAATTCTGACTTTCCATCCAACTGTCTACTAAGCTAAGATATAGAATAACTGTGATCCTGTCTTAGGAAGTTTAAGATCATACTATTTTGTGACTATATGTCTACTTAGGCAATTGTTTTATGTTCCCAAATATAATCACATGAATCTTAACACTTAATATGTTCATTCATGAAAATAACAATTTTAACAATTGGCCTGACATAAAGTGATATTATCCATGCAATTTGAGAAATTGGAAAATATTACTTTCCAATTCAGTCCCAAAGTTTGCTCTGTCCATAAAACAAAGAGGGAGGACTCAGAAATATGGATTAAAATTCACTATAATCAATCAATCAAATAATCAATCTCTTGCTCTTTTCCTATATTTAAGTATCTAACCATATATTGATTTTTAAACTATTTATGCCACTTCTAGGTGCTTGGCATTTATATGTCTCTGCATGTAGTTTTTGAATTTAAATTTCTTTCTACTGGATGGAATTTTGATTTTAGAGAACAATAACACAAAATTTATTTTAAGACTTGATTGGGAAAACAGAATTTTTGAAGTGGGAAACATAGGTGAAAGGGTGGACTCAGCATTGTCAGGGTTTCTGTGTGTCTTAAATTTTCAGATATGTTCTCATACTCAATAGCTTTCCATGTTGTTGATGTTTGGATTTTCTTTTTTGCTTGTTTGTTTGTTTGTTTTTAAATGTAGATTCCCACTCTAGTCTTCTGTTCCAGGCTGACCTGGAACTCACTCTATAGTCCCAGGCTGGCCAGGAACTTATAGTGATCCTTTTATCTCTGCTTCCAGAGTGTTGGAATTAAAGGCATGCACCACCACACCTGGTGATGTTGGGATTTTCTGAAAGCACCTACCAATTATTTTATAGTTCATGTTTGATTCTGAATGTGAAAACTACAATATGGCAGAGTAAGAGCTTAAATGTGCCATGAATCCCAAAACCATCATTAAGTAATATCCACGAAGTTGTTTTGTACTTGTAATTTATGTGCAAAAGAAGTTTGCCTTTGTGTTCAGTCTCTTATAAGAAAGTCATTAGGAATAATAGTACATGGAGTTCAGGAATACTTAGTTTTTAGCCTAATTGTACAACTAAGCAATGAGAAATGACAAACTCTTCCCTTATATTAATGAGAATAGTTAATAATAGTGAAATCAAATGAAATAGTAGCAAAATTTAACATCTATTTTTTCAGTGCTAGAAATTTTATTATCACTAGCCCCAACAGCAATTGGAACCCATGATGATATTTAATACCTATCAAATTTGGTGAGAAATATTTTTAAAAGTGTGAACTATAATTTCCACAGAGAAAAATTTACCTGTGCATAGATATAATAGTTGAAGATAAACAATTTTAGATGATATCATTTAATTACCAACTGAAGAGTCTGCATAGTGACATACCTGGAAATTGTGAAACAATTTATCTAGACACTGATTTAGCACATCATTTTATCCTTGGACTATTTTGTATTAATGAAATAGTAAGCCTCATATTAGGCTCTTTAGAAATACTCGTAGGGAATGTGCAAAATGAAATAGAGTTGAAATTTAATAATTAAAAATGCATGTACATCCACGTAGGGTGGCACATGCCTTTAATCTCAGCACTCAAGAGGCTGAGGTAAGATTGCTGTGAGCTCAAGGCAAGCCTGGTACTTCAGGGGAGTTCCATGCCAGGCTGAGCTAGAGAGAGAACCTGCCTCAAAAAATAATAATGAATGAATGAAATATGAATGTAATTTTAAGTTTGCTTTTTATCTTGGACTCAGAAGTCTAGGTCTAGTGAAACTGACCTTTTCAGGGCTTAATTAGTGATGAAGACATCTTCATTCTCTTCTGTGTCAGAATCAGAAGGCGTTGCCCACATTAGACTTGCAAAGATGAAAATAGAATCCGAAGTTATTGAACAGTATTTTGCCAAGAAGTTTTAAAATGCCCTGGGTCATTGATTAAGATTTTTTTTTTATTTAATCATATATACACCTTAACTTCAATTATGTTTGTAATAAATATCATAAATTGATATCAAAGGGATTAAAATGTTAAATTCTACTGAAAGCAGATTTTTTATCATTCCCTGAGCTATTGATTTTAGTTGAGAAGAATTGAGCATGATGATATCTTCTGGACAACAGTGTTGAAAAAGTGTGGTTGTAGCTCTCTTCCAGGACATACTAAGCGCCATTGCATCAACGTGGAAAACTAGGTTATTTCTGAAACTAAATATACCTTATTGGAAATGGCAAAGCAATCAGATGATGCACTGAATTGAATGAAACCTACAATGCAAGGTGGAGCAGGATGCAATCCGCTGTGATGGACAGGGGCATGGTGTAAAATTAAGTTGCAGAAACGTCCCTCAGTTAGCAGACAGTTCTGCTCAGGCAAGCAAGAAAATGGCAGATGTTTTCACAGATACTTTTTTGAAAATTTGTTTCTTGCACACACTGTGGTAAGAATATAACTTCTGCCACCAGACTATGTGAGTAAAATTTCTTCTCCCCCACACTTCTGGACTTTATGGCTTTGTATAAAAATTATAAGGATAGAAGCACATATCTGTAGGGTTGCTTTAAAACCTGTATAAATTAATAAGCATCCATGAACAACCGACAGTAAGTAAATGCTTAATGATGCCAATTTTCAGTATTTTTATTGTTAGTGTCTTGCTTCGTATTATTTGCATGTGTTTGTGTGTTGAGTTGATTGAGGAACCTTCTTAAAAACTGATGTTTTCTGATATGAAACTCTAATATACTAAAAACCTACCAATGTGGCATGAACAAATTATAATAGCTACATTGAAAACAGTGGGTTTAGTGAATCTTAGTGAGAGACAGAATTTGCTTATGGAACATCACAATTATCTTATGGTTTCAATTTTACATATTAAGTCCTAAGTGGAATAATGGAGAATCATATATGAGAAGAAATAGAAATATCTATCACCAATAACAAGCCGTACAGTTTTGCCATTTATGTCTCACCTCCTTTCATGCTTCTAACTTTATTAATCTGTCCAAAACAAAATTGAGTGTGAAACTTGTAATTATAAACAATTTATTTCATTTTTGGTAAAGATCACACTCTTCTGATGAGATGGTGACAGAAGTAAGCCAAAATTATTTCTTCATTCATTCCATATTCTCATCACACTTTTAAAGCTCAACTGTGTATTTATTTTTTTTTAAAGTTTGTATATGAGTGTCTGTATATCATTTGCGCGATTGCTTTGTTTTAATGATACATCTATCATGTGCCCAAAATTATGTTGGGAAACCCACATAGAAAAGTCTAAAAACTTATCTTTTACATGGTTAATATCTTTATGAAATCAAGGTGTTAATGAAAGTATAAGATATAAAAGACCAATTCAATCACTCAATCAAGGTTGTTCATCACTTCTAGGAGGTCTGACTCATTCCCCAAACTATGGAAAACTTAGGCACATAATTATTGAGCTTTGCGGGCAGGCCAACAGTGAACAAAAGACTATTCTGAAGCAGCTCATGGCTTAGAGGGCAGCACAGGTTCACAGTAAATAATTGTAATGCATTGTGATGTCGTCCATCACTGCCATGCAAGAAGAACTCGGCAAAAATGGACAGAAAGTGTACGATATTCCTGGTTTAAAAAAAAAAGCCAAAAATCGAGCTGAAGAGATGGCTTAGCAGTTAAGGCGTTTGCCTGCAATGCAGAAGGACCTGAGTTCGATTCCCCATTGCCAAGTAAAGCCAGATGCACAAGAGGGCTGGAGGCCCTGGAGTGCCCATTCTCTGTCTCTCTCTGTCTGCCTCTCTCTCTCTCTCTCTCTCTCTCTCTCTCTCTCTCTCTCTCTCTCTCTCTTTCTTTCTCTCTCTTTCTGTCTCATAAATAAATATTTTTAAAAATCTAAAGACCAAACTACTGAGTTTTTATAATTGCATTTTCTTACGAACTTCTTCTTATGAAGTTGTATTAACTGCTTAAGGGCCTCTGATAAGTTCAAAGTCAAGATGGAAAAAAAATCACAGTGTTCAGATAAAGACTGTATATTTAGTGTGAGTGAAGAAGGAACGAACAGAAATAAGAACTATCGCCAGCATATCAGAATAGTTTTGGTAGTAAATAACCTCTAAGCATATTTCATTATAATTGTCTCCTGGACTGCAAAGCTAGGCTTGGTTGTTTGAATTTTAAATCCTATATAAGGTTTGTGATGAGATATCTACTTGTAGTTTTCAGTCAAGAAAAATTGTTTCCCAAAGGAGACAGAGAAGGAAGTGGTGTCTGGGACTATTTAACACAACCTGGTGCATCTAAAGAGCAGAAATGACTAAATGAACATACTTCATAACATTTCAACTATTGTTATTTTATTTCTCATCTCAATAATTGATTTTAAAGAATGCTTAATATCTGTTGTATTACCTACTCTTTGCTGGGACAAAGCACCTAAGCAATGTCGCTGATGGGAGAAAAGGGTTGATTTTGGCTTACAGCCTTGAGGGGAAGCACCGTGATGGCAGGGTAGAGGTTGGCACAGTAGAGGTTCACATCACCTCTGACACAGCAGGTGGAAAGCAGCAGCAGGAGAGTGAGCGGAGCTCTGGCCAGAGGAAGCTGGCTCCAATATCCCTAAGCTTGCTCCACGACAACACACCTCCAACAGCAAGGCTGCTCTATGCATTAGAGAATTCAAAGTGTTAAGTGGTTCCACTGCTGTCTTATACGACTGTTCTGAAACATTTTGTTTTGAATTAGTTCACTTATACAATAAGATGTGATTCTAATATAGAGAGATGGAGAACAACAATTAGGCTTTGTCTATAGATTCCAATACCTACAGCGTTTATTTTATTATTATTTTTATTATTATTATTTGGTGTTTCAAGGTAGGGTCTTGCTCTAGCTCAGGCTGACCTGGAATTCACTATATCATCTCAGGGTGGCCTTGAACTCAAGGCAATCCTCCTACCTCTGCCTCCCAAGTGCTGGGTTTAAAGGTGTCTACCTACAGTGTTTATAAGCACTCTGGTTGAGAGCAATGGGAGGTGGTGGTATTATATCCAGATAGTTGTTGTCATAGTAGAGTTTACATCAGGAAAGACAGGACAGTTGTCCATCTGACTACTGAGATCTAAGATTCTGGTATTAATCTTTATATTCAGAAAAGCCACCAAGATTAGAAAAGAATTCCACTGCTTGTGTTGGTGAAAGCATTTCCTAGTGACATTAACTGAGGAGGAAAGCCAGACTGTGTGTCACGTGTTATAGTAGGAGCCCAAATGAAATAAAAGAAAGAAGGAAGAAGTCTACTAGGGGAATCTCTCTCTCTCTCTAGCTCTCGCTCTCTTCTCCTCTCTTCTCTTCACTTCTTTTCTCTTCTCCTCTCTTCTCTTAATCTTCTTCTTTTTCTTCCTCTCTCTGTCTCTCTCTGTCTCTCCTTCCTTCCTTCCTGACTCCCAATATGTAAGTTGTTCTACTGCACCATGCCCTCCCCAACACTGTGAACTCAAATCATTGATGTTTTGAGCAAAGTCATTCATTTCTCTCTTTCATTGTTTTTCTCAGGTGGTTATCACAGGGACACAAAGTCTGACTTATGCAAGTGTTAGCTCTCAGAGAACTATTGAATTAGAGGCTGTAAGGGATGAGTTTAAAAAGGGATGAGAATATTCTCCTGAGGGCAGGAAGTAGAAGAGACTATAAGACATGAGAGTGTTGAAGTCATAAATGAAGATGGTTGAGGAAATCAATGGTGCAGACAGTCAGAATAAAAAAAAATGTGTTTGTACCTGGGAAGAATATACAGAGAATGTTTATGAATAATAATCACAGAAAGAAACGTGCAGTGGAGTTTCTTATAGTATTAATAAAATAGTCTCCCACTTCTGCAGTTTTCTTCCTGTTAATGTGTGGATGACGCCATAACTCTTTGACATAAGTACTTAAAAAGACTATAGTTTATTCATGAGTGGTATACAACATAACAAAATACTATTAGTATCAACTTGTAAACTGTGTTATAAACACAGTAATGATAATTTAGGAAACAGAAATAGTCAAAGGATATGAAGATATAAAGATTACTCTAAAATGGTTCATGGTATAACCACTACTTCTGTAACTGAAGGGTATAACTGGAAATGTGCTGGCTGGTCTAAGGAAAGGCAGCAGAAAGGCTTGAAACATAAGAACAGAGAAAACTGCACTTTAAATTGAAGGGAAGGTCACTGGTGGCCTGAAAGCAGTTAGAGACATTCTATCTAGACAGCAAGGTGTACAGCAAAAAATTGAGAAGTAGAGTCTGAAGTCATGTTCAAGCAATTTAGAATGGAAAAGGAAGACAACCCTGCTGGACAGAAATAATGACTCCTTCGGAAGTGCAGAAACAGTGTTTGTCAGACAAATGTGGGAAATATTAAAAGTAAGGCATGGTAATTTATGTCAGTAATTTGTGTGCTTGGGAGGCTGAAAAAGGAGGATTGTTGCGAGTTCAAGGCCAGATTGAGTTACATAGTGAGAGATTGTTTAAACAAAAAATAAAATTAATATTACCCCTTGCAATTATGTATTCATAACTGTGTAAAATAAATTTAAAATGATTTTTCAATATGAAATTATATTCATAAAACTATTGTAGGAAAAGGATAATATTATATCTAACAATAAACACATAGAATATTGTTGTATAAGTGAATTCTTAAGAAAATTTGTCTGTTTTAATATAGACACATTTGTGAACACATTAATGGATGAAAGTCAGGTCTGACCTTTTTAAACAGATAAAGAATGAATCTACTGATGTTTAGGACTTGAACCCTCCTGAAGGTCATAGAGCATTCTAAAATTCAATGGTTCATGGCACACATGTACCCCATTAAATAAAAGGCTTATCATAGCTTAAGAGATCAGGAAAGTTAACTGAATCTGAAATATAGATACATGAGAAATAAATATCTGTCTTTGCATCTATAAAAATACATGAGTTGTGTGGGAATTTTTGTGGTAAAATTTGCATTTTGAGGAAAATCTATTCATAGCTTCATGCTGATTATAAGGTTATTCTTAAAAGATTTCTGGTTTGCTTAGAAGAGAAATGATGATTATTGTACTTATTCTTGTTTTAGGTAAGGGCATAGCATCTTTGAACAATCTAGGCAGAAGACAAACTGTATGTCCACTCTTTCCAGAGTATTCTGGAAGCTGAAGAAGTCTGGGTGTTAATCCTGGTCGCTGAGCCATAGTGAAGAAGGGTATGCACCAAGGATTAAGAGAGAGTGAGGAGGTCACAAAGGACTTCACAAAACTAGGAAAAATCATGGTCTTATCTCTGGTACAAAGATGCTGCTATCTAACAGTGTTATGCCAGATGAAGATGCCTGGACACCAGATTCCATTCTGAGGTATGGAGAGACACAAAAACAAATTGAGGACACCCATGCAGCCAAAACATGAAGTCCAAAATGTTGGGTGTGTAAAATTGGTCTGGGGACAAATCAGTGGGATTAGACAATAGGACACAGCTCAGAAGCAAGATTCCATTTTCCAGGCAGGCTACGGACCAAAAGCCTCAGTCTAGAAACCTGGTACTATAAACTGTTCTTTGCACCCAAGACCAGCTAGCTGGGATCCAGTTATAAGCAAGATCTCAACCAGAAGACAGAGATTCTGAATTTAGGCTGGATTTGAAATAAACTTTGAGTTAGTAACTCTTGACAAAACCATAGAGAACTGGTTTTAAGCCCCATGATTGTGCGTGTTTGAGACATTACAGTGAAAGTTAAGAATGTGGGCTTTGAAGTCATTTGACATGTGGTGACACATGATTGTGCCACCTAGCCTATATTCTTACCATGGGGAATGAACTTCCCTGTGCCTCAGTTGCCTCACCAGAAGCATGCTATGGAGGTGAGGTGACATAGTGCATAATACACCAGACACATAACATACCACCAACACAGTACCTGCTGGATAGATGCTGTGACTTACCAACTTTTTGTTTCTGGCCTGGGTGTTGGTACATGATCTTTTTTTTTTCTTGGAGGGCTATGTTTTCCAGTGTCTCGGGTCACATACTATCTCTAGTAGCCTTTAGGGGTTGCCAGATTCTCTTGGATGCTACAGAGCCCCACTGTTCTCAAAGAGCACTAAGACTTTCCTGGTGTATGTTCAGGGACCTGTTCCTTCTCCACCTGTCACAGTAGACTGGAAGCGCCATGTATTTTGAAATTTTATAAATGGTAGTCTTTGCTTTATCAGCACTACTGGAACAGAGTCAAAGCTCATTAAAGCTTAATTAAATGAGTGTTTGGTGAAATGCCTCAGATGTAGATTCATGTAGGAAGCCATGATGTGGAAGGATTTCTAAATTTTAACTTAATTTGTGGGCTGTTAACAGTCAGATCAGAACTAGACTGTTTGAGGTAAGAACTGAAGTCTTTATTTCAGACAGTGGCAGTGAAGTCTACTCTTGCCTTGGTCTCTCTCTGCCTCTGGCCCTAATGAAGCTGGCAGGGGAAACTTTCATGTTACAAGCAATTGGCACTGACCCCAGAAAGCAGTAGCAGTCACCATCTTCCACTTTTGTCTATTGTCACCACATCTGGCATCTGGTTAAAAGAAACCTCACAGCCCAGCACCATGAAACAAACAGTTCTAGAAAGTATAGTATGTATATGATATAGGATAGATCATGATGCATTCCTGTTTGTTGAATGTGATCATATCTAACACTTTGGATATCAACTCTCTGTCACAGCTCTTTTTTGGAAGGCTTGGTCCCAAGCTGATGACACTGTTGGGAGGTGGACTCTGATTATAGGAAGTGAGTTACTTGAGGGTGTATTGGGGACCTGGACCCTTATTTTTTTCCTCATTTCATATTCTGACAAGAGCAGGTGCTTTGTTCCTCTTGTGCTTGCTGTCACCATGATCCGCCTTACTACAGGCCCAGTAAGAACTCTCCAAATGACCTTGAACTGAAACCTTGAAGTTGTCATGCCTGGTATGTTGTCACATCAGTGAAGTTCTGGCCAGCACACCATGCTCCCTGGATGATGCTTCTAATATATGAGTATCTAGAGGATACTCATATATTAGAAAAAAAGTTGTAAACTCCACTAGAATCATTAACTGCAGAAACCAGGATGTAAGCTTCAAGGGCAAAGAATCTGCACAGATGGACTTACAAGTCAAAGGGAGAGCCTTCAAGATTGGACTTCTTTATTCCTTAGCTTTTCTCACTGTCTGTCACATGGATTGCATGCATTATTGTATAAAAAATCACCAAAAATTTGTTTACTTAAGACAACAGATATTTATTCTCTCTAAGCTTTATTGGGTCAATGATACAAGCATGACTTTGTAGGTCTTTATTTATGGTCATAGCCAGCAATGAAGGTTACTACCAGGTTATGCTCCATTCTAGTCCTCTTTGAAATTTTCTTTTAGGCTCAGCTGGTTATGGAAGAATTCTTTGCCTTTTATCTGTAGAGCTGAGATCTCAATTTTGTTTCTCACAGTCAGCCAGGGGCCACTCTCAGCATCTCCACATTACCTTCATTCCTGGCCAGGCATTTCTCTCATGGTCTCACACATACCTTGTTAGTTTAAGTCCTAACAGCTAACAGAAGCATCCCTTGCTGAAATATGCTGAGATGGAGTAGTGGATGACATGATTCAACCTTTGTTATATTCTAGCACTATCTATGAGGCAGAGATCCTGCACTATCTTAAGATGAAGAAATTAATCTAGGTTGTGTTTGGAAGGATAGCTTTAGGGCTTATATACCACAGGGAACAATCAGAGATTATTATTAAAAACATCTAAGTGACCACTAGCTGCTAACTCCAAATCATTTCAGAGAGAAATAGAGGCTGGAGAGATCGCTCAGTGGTTAAGGCCTGCAAAACCTAACAGTCAGAGTTTGATTTCCCAGTATTCAGTTAAGCCGGATGCACAAAAGGGTGCATGCATCTGTGTTCATTTGCAGACAGAGGCAGGGGGCCTTGGTTGTGCCCATTATGTCTCTGACATTCTCTCTCTCTCTCTCTCTCTCTCTCTCTCTCTCTCTCTCTCTCTCTCTCTCTCTCTCTTGATTGCAAATAAATAAAACATTTACTAAAAAAAAGAAAAAAATATTATAGATGTTTCTAACTTTGTAAGTGACCTTGCATACCCAGGAAGAGATCACTGTGATTGAAAAACAAACATATTAGTAATCAAAACCAAGTGAAGTTTGGAGACAGTTGGGATGGTCAACCACCTCTGCCCATGTGCTCAGCAAAGGAAAACCAGAGCCACGTGTGCTGAGAGTAGGCTTTGCATTTTACACAGATTAGACAACTTGGACAAACTCTACTTTAGGACTATTCATATTAGAACTACTTCTTACCTGTTATGGAAAAAAATGACCCTCTTGATGTGATTACAGGAAGTCAGTGTTGCTTATTTAAATAAAGTAAAATGTCTACAAGAGATGCTTCTTTGCTGGTGTCAGTTTCTCTTCTCTTCCTCCTATTCCTCAAAACTCTGCTGGTCAGCAAAGCACTTACAGAGCTAAGAAGGATGTGCTCTTTTTTTTTTCTCTCTCTCTCTCTCATCATCTCTCTTTTTAGGTGGAACAAATAGTTTCTTGCAGCTCACCTTCTTAATTTTCTTCCATTTTCCCTGCTTCAAGAACCCTAAAAGTTCATTCTACTGTACCTCCCAGACAAGGAAACCAAATCAGTGAGACCACTTGAAACTTGGGCAAGAAATCCAATGTGTCCTGATAAGCAGCCACTCCAAGATGAAAATGTGAACTACTGTCCACACAACATCTACCAAGTTGGATGAGGGAGGGTCGGATTGTGCAAAACACACAGTATTTCTCATGGAGACAAAAATATCAAAATCTGCATATCTGATGGCACTGTCAGGAGTCCCTTCATTAACATAAGAAAATTATGGAGACTGAACCGAGAATCTTTGCTGCTCTGCTCTGGCTTGTTTTACATGTTAAAAGAGATTCTGGCTGTGTTAGGTAACTTCATGTCACTGAGAAAATCAATTTAAAATGAGGAAAGGCTAAGTTTGATTCATGGAAGGCTGAATGCGTTGCTACAGAACTCCTACCTGGCCTGAAAAGGAGAGGACGGGATGGAGAGTGGAGAGGAATGCATTGGTCCAACATCCCTTTCAAAAGAACATCCTTAGAAACCTAATTTCCTTCCATGAGGCTCCACCTTCTGAAAGTGATACCAACTCCCAATAGTGTCCCAATCTTGGGACCAAACCTGGAGCATATAGGGCTTTCTACATTTAGGATCTAATGTTAATGTTGGCCTACTTAATGTTAGGATGCTTTGAGAGAATGAAATGTAACTCGGGAGCCTTTGAATAGTTTTCCAGAATCATGGTAGTGTGGAAGGTCTAGTCAAAAAGATATAATTTGGCAATTTGATGGATTTGGGAAAAGATGGTCATTAGTGGGAAATTGGGAGATACTGGGAAGCCTTTTAAAAATAAAAACCAAAACCCTTCCATTTTCTTTCCTGAAATCTCATGAAATGACAGATTTTAAAAAGCTAATTCAGGCAAGGTTCACAGAAAGGTCTTGATGGGAGAGCTCAGGTCTTCCTTGCTGGTCAGACTGAAGCTGAAAACTATCAGTTTTATCAGCACAGACAATACCTATGGGAAGCTAGGTGCCTGCAGTTGGGACTCTTGGAGATTGGTCTAAATTTAGTTGTCAGTATGTATCCTGTTTTCATGGGAGCGTTCACACAGGTCTAGGATCTGAGGCCAGACCTTAGGTCCATGGGCTGCTACGTTTTTACGGATATCAGCTGACTCTTCCCGTTGAGCAGCACAATTCTACCCCTGAGTTAAGGACAATGTTGGAATGAAAAACATTAAGTTTAGTAATGATTAATAAACTACTGATCAAAACAGTATATGAGCTCATTATAATAATAATTATATACTTGATACATGGAGGGATGGGATGACATTTTAGTTTATTAATATTTAATGAGGTGCTAGATGTGGAGAGATTAAAAATGATTAAAAATATTCATTTTGCATCATAATTATGAATACTGGATGAGATTAAAAAAATCACCCATGGGTGCTAAGTTCAGAAGAAACTTTTGACACGGAACAGGAAATGTGTAGAGTTGAATAGAGCCTTCCTAGAGACTGCATGCAAGACAAAACAAAAGTATTCATTGTAGAAAATTGGGCAATAATTAACTTCATTTTAAAAAACTGGCACCATCAGTCAGGGTTGCATAGATATTATGTGCTTCAGATTTGATTCCCAGAGAAGGGCATTACCTCAGTATTATTCCATGATACCTCTGTATCATGGAATGATTCATCAAAAACCCACCATGAAGTCTCATCAGAAAAAAATAAAGAAAATTATTTTATGATATGAGAAAAGGAAATTATATTTCCCAAAATTATCAATGGCATGACACTGAAAAATTACTACTGATATAGAAAGTTTTCTAAACAGTTTAATCAAAGGAAGCTAATGAACATAACAACTAAATATAATATCTCATCTTATATAGAGTTCTACACTGGACAGCTAAAAGTTCTTCCATACATGTTTTGTGGTTGATAAATAAGATTGGAGTATAGATACATTATTTTGTTCATTAAATGAATAGTAACATTATTGAAGTTAAGAATTTTATTCGGGTTTTGTAAGAAAAACTAAATTATTAAGAAATAGTAATATAAGGGTCTGACCATCTCAATGAGAGATTTGTTTTACACTGTGGAATCCTTTTGCAATGTTAAAACTAGAAAAGAATATAGTTGCTTTCTAAATGAAACCACTTTTTTAAATTCACTTTAATACTGGCCCATTTGTTACATTTCTGTATATTATCTTATGGTCCAGGGAAAATTTACAAATAGTATTTCTAATTTCCTGATGTCAAGGGACCCATCTTTTAGGAGTGCGGTGACTATGATCTTTTTATCCAAGAATAAAGGTAGAAGAATCAAGAGATAATCATCACAGTGAAACTAAGAAATGCTAACACTTGTTTCTGCATCTTGATCACACTTTTATTTTGTTACAGAACAACTGCACCCTGTTAATTTTTCTTGCCTTGTTTCAGGGACAATAATATTTCCCCACTTTTTTGTAATAAGAGGGTTTTTCAGAATAAGATCATTTTATTGAGATTCCTGAAATTTATTGGGATGGTTAAGAAGTAAATAAAATATATGACATTTCTACTGTCAATTGTGAAGCATATATATTTGAAAAGCTCCCATATATCAGGAAAGAGAGATAAACAAGGTGAAGGAACAATGATAACAGGAAGAGTAGGAGAGAGAGAAAGAGAGAGAGAGAGAGAGAGAGAGAGAGAGAGAGAGAGAGAGAGAGAGAGAGAACAGCAAATGAAGGGAAAACAGAGAAGAGGAAAGGAGAAGGGCAGGGAAAGGAATAGAAAAGAGAATTCTTGAATTGAGACCTTTCTTGACTCCTTGGAAATTTCTGGTAATTGCAGTTTGTTCCTTCCTCTACAAAGTTCCATGAAGGATATTTTTTTTCTGTTATCAAAGACAGTTTTATTGAGCCATGAGCAAAGTGCTGACTTTGGGACAGTGACATTTATTTTAGTTACTCCTCTGAGATTGTATCAAAGCTTGCTACGGTCTCATATGACTCATCTGGAACAAAGCCAGTTTTAATAATGCAGTTACTCTGAAGCATTTCCAAAAAAAAAAAAAAAAGACAAGAACACGAGAAGAACACCACTACATGAAAAGAAACAAAGTCAGAAAAATTACAGACAGATGTTTGTTAAGGGTGAAACTTTCACATCACAAAAGCAATACTTTCAAAGATTGGTGTTAAACCATGGATCTTGGCATTTCCCATGTTATTACTGTTTTAATGAAAACTTTATTATTATTCTAAAAGATCCCAGAACTCATGGAATATACTAGAAATGAAACTTCCAAGTTTTCACTATTAATACTACAATTTCCCATAATACTTTATATTTTCCAAAAGCCTTTGCCTTCAGTATCTCATTTGAAAGCCTTAGTCACCTGGCCAATGGCCTCTTTATTAAATCACATTAACTTCCAAGTAACTTTTACAGTCTTTCCATGACAGATGAGTCCCCATTAATTATAAGTAATTATATGCTTTTTTTCTGGATAAAATATTGATTGCTGAGGAAGAAGGCATATCGATTTGAAGACGGCATGTAGTACAAATGGAGAGCTGCTATGAAGCCGGACATATGCTGTCCACGTTTCCTAGCACATTAGTACGATATAGTTGTATATACTGGCCCCAAAACTATGCAACTTGAATTCAAACAAGTTCTAAACATGAAGAAACATTATGCCCACATTTGCACAGGGATGTATTTAAGTAAAAAACAGAGATTATAATAGAAAAACTTCCACTACTTTGGCATGATGAATAAGAGATTTATGAAAAATGTATAATAATAAAGTTATTACTCAAGTCAACTCAATTCTTTCAAACATGCATCATTCTTCCCAAACAGCTGAGAGCATCTCCTGTACGTTCATACTTTGTGTCATTTGACTATAAGATGTGCAGGTTACTTTAAGATTTTCAGTCATTCATTTTTTTTTGTTACCTGATACTGTGTTTAGTGACAGAAATATAACTAAAATTTGCACAGAATTCTACATATTTCAAAGGACTTTATAGCCACAACATACTTTGACCAGCTTCAGTGAGTTACCTAATTATAGAACTCAAAAATGAAAATAACAATCCTTACAACTGATCAGGGATGGGGAGGGGGGGAATTGGGGAATTCGGGATAACAACGCATGGTTTGCCCACTAAATAATGTAACTCATTATGGACAATAAATATATATTAAAAAATAAAAAAAGAAAAAAAATTAAAAAGAGTTATAAATATATAAATTTTCTTTGATTTGCTCATATGTATAGTAATGTGATGTGGATTACTTTTATAATGTAAAGCATACAATTTCATTTTATATATTTTATTAATTTTAATACATTGATATTTTTGAAACTCATTGATTATTTAATCAAATGAGTATTTTGTATACTTCATAGTCCTACCTTACGTGAATGGATACTAGTCATATAGTAACAGCTAATATTGCCTTTTGTTTACAAGAAAATTGTGTTTGGGTGGTTTCAACATTCTCCCTACTCTTTCCTGAAGCCAACCTGTCTAACTTTAGAGTGATTTCACCATTAATGTAGTTAGGACAGTGGTGAGGTGTCCCTCAAATAGAAAGGATGCTTATTATACTTTTTATTGCTTGCTGAGATTCCTCTCCTTTAAGAACATCAAGATGGCACAATGCTTTTACAGAACTTCACAGTCATCAAGTAAAGCATTGCTAAGAATCATCTAGATGGTTTCTTACTGTTTTGAAGAGGGATGGAAAAAATATAGAATAGAGAAATTCCAAGTCAGTTTTGTAAAATAAAATTTCTCATGGCTTACCTGTGACAGTCAATCTCCTTTTGTCAGCTGGCTTGTGTTTTTATGTGTCGTTTTCTGTCTTCCATACTATAAGATCTGTGCTCTGTGTTTTCATGAAATATTTTATTACTCATAGACTTTAAGTCTTAAGGAACTTACAGCAAGGCCATTTTCTGAGCCTAACATGCTACACTACATTACCACACCTCTTAATTTGCACAGAGATATGAATGTAGAGCAATTAAACCACTTGAAAAAGGTTGATTTAGTTTGTAATCAGTTAGGATGGAAGAAATACTTTCAATTATCCACTTACAAAAGTTTTATGAATGAAATGTTACTTATTTTACTATCATATAGTATCAAAAATACCACTAAAATGTACGTAGTGTTCACAAAGTATGAGACACTCTATTGAGCTTAACATTTTCCTTATTCACTCCCCCAAACTTAAGAAACAAAAATAGCTTATCAGAATTATATCGTTAAATTGACATGGATTAATTACGAAGTAAAAGAAGTGGGAAGCTAATTTCAAGTCATCCATTTCCACAAGTTGTATTTATATTATTTTGTTAAACATATAGTTGTCTATTTTTTCTCAGCTTTGCATATCTATATTTGTATTTTTATGTTTTATTGAGTATAATTTCCATATTATTAATATTTACTTTAAACTAATTTCCAACACTTTTTATATACCATGTTATCTATTTTTTAAAAGTTTGGACTAAAGGGGAAGATGCTATTCATGTTCTTAAGCATAAAGCATTTCCCAGGTATATATAAATGTGACTGAAGTCTTACAAACATCTCCAGTACCTACTGACCAAGATAAGCTGTGAACATCTCTGTTTCTTAGTCCTTGGCTGCAGAATGGTTTTGCTGCTCAGAGCTATCGATTGATTTCTGTTACTTCTGGAAAACAGCCTTTGTATGTCTTTAAGCTAGGCTTCAACTGTCCTTTGATTGATTTGGTCAGGATATTTTCTTCCATTTGTATCACTTTAATGGACTATGCATGAGGCCCCACCTTAGTGTTTCTATCCAGGCTATATCATATCTTTACTTAACACAGAGCTTTACACCAGCTTCAGAACCAGAACATTGAAAACTTAGTTGATCTTTGGTTTTTATTGGTCATGATGGTATGTCTTGAAATGCTCTTCTATTATCCCCATTCTTTACTTAGTCCAGTTTTTCAATCCCATCTTTCTGGCCAGAGGCATAGTAAAGAACTGGGGCCTGTAAGGTATCAGCGGAAACCTGCTGAGATAAGGGTAGAAATAATGAGATTCTCTTTATTTTTCCTAAAATAAAAACAAATGAAATGCCTTTTGTGGATCTTCTGCAGATGTGTCCCAAACTTTAAATAGTTGGCAGGACCAACCCATTAGCCTAGGCGTTCCCATTGGTTCTAAAGAATCCAGTTGTTTGACAATTTCAAAAGAAATTATATCAGCTGGACTGGAAAACTCCTGTGATGATTAATCTCCAGCTTCAACTTGATTAGACTTGGAGTCACCATGGATACACATGGCTGGGAATGCCTGGGAGACAGGAAAACTGAGGCTAAATGTGGGCAGTGCCACTCTGGGGTCCCAGACTGAGTAATCAGGAGAAAGTGAACTGAGCATGAGCGTTTAGCTCTCTGCTTCCTGCCTGTGGATGCCATGGGAATAGCCACGGCCTGAACCTGCCAGCACACCTTCTCTGCAATGATGAACGTGAATTCCTCCCACTCAGATCTAAAATACACCCTTCGTTCCTTAGGTTGATTCTTGTCAGGGATTTGGTCACAGAATTGGGAAAGTAATAACTCACCCTACTTCTGCAAGATTACATGAGATGGTGCCTTGCATTATTTTCTCATTCTGGCATCACATACATATTCTTGTAATGACTGTAATCCATATACTCTTAGGATGTTAATGAAGCATCCACAGTTGCTTGTTGAATGGCTATCAGTTAGGCCTTTCAGTTTACTGATAGCACAAGTTTGTATGATACAGGAGTGCATCATAAAACATGCTGACATTGTTATATGACTAGATTTTTAGTTTTTTTGTAGTAGCTATTACTTTTACTAATATTTTATTTATTAATTTTCAAGCAGAAATACAGAGATATAGAGAGAGATAAAGAGATATAGAGAGAAAGAGATAGAGAGATAGAGAGATAGAGAGAGAAAGAGAGAAAGAGAGAGAGAGAGAACCAGGGCCACCACCTTGTGTGTCTGGCTTATGTGGGTACTGGAGAATTGAACCCAGGTCCTTAGGCACTGGAGGCAAGTGCCTTAACTGCTGAGCCATCTCTCCAGTCCAATAGTAATATTTTTTAGATAAAGTAGCAAGTATTTATATATTGCCCACATTATTTCTTGCAGTATGCTAAAATCTAAGAATAGTCACTGCTAGGATCCAGGATGGGCCTTCTAAAATCACTCTCTAGTAAGAGAAGCAGATGTCTCCTTGTCAATTTAATAAAGAAAAGAAAAAGTTGGATTCAGAGTAAGGGCACATCTCCGTGTCAACTTTGTTAAAAGGCAATCCCCAAGGGAGAGTATTTTCTAAATTTAGATATCAAACAGTTAATAAAAGTTACAGCCCACGGAGGAGGATATACAACTGATCGGGGATGGGGAATTGGGGAAGTTGGGATAACACCACATGGTTTGCCCACTAAATAATGTAACTCATTATGGACAATAAATATTAAATTAAAAAAAAAGTTAACCAGATAGTCTAGGTGAATGAGAATAGCTGATAGTCACCGTCCTGAAATATATGTGAGGCTAATAAAAGCATTGAGTATGCTAACAGAGGTTGGAGAAGGAAAAATGCATCTTGTGAAGCTTTAGGATGAAGTTTATCATGTTGACTTCACTGATAAGTTTTAGTTGAATTGGATAAGTGGCATGAACATATTTATGTAGTGGGGAAAAATCTCCTTTTTGCCTCTCTATTAATTGATTGCAAAGAGATAAAAACAGTCCACCTAAGAGGGGAACAAGAGATGATGAAGTTGGGGGTCAGTAGTAGAAAGGAGGCTGAATAGGGACAGGGGAAGAGGGAGGAGGAAGTCAGAAAGGGAAGCTAAGGAAACAAAAATTTATATGAAAACACCATGAGACCCAATTTTTGCAACTTCATATAAATTTTAATAGAAAGGAAATTGATAAAAATTGCATCAAGAATTCATTAACGTTATTGACTCATAGATACATAGCATAGCATGAGGAACTGGAAAAGCAGATGGATTTGAGCGAGAAGGGTGAAAGAATATACATTTTGAAGCTGAATGGGTAAGTTCAGAGTTCACGGGAAAAGCTGCCCTAAGAAATAGCATGTAAATAAACTTAGGAAATGGATGGACTAGTTCCCCAATCGAAGAATAAAGCTGTGTTTATTTTTAAATAGATACTTGCTAACAATAATTCTTTTGAAAGTGCCATTAAGAAGCTGCAGAAATACAGACAACTGAAGCACCTAGGAGAGCGTCATTGTGAGCAAAGAGTATTCCATGGATTTCAGTTGTAGTCTTAGTTCATGGACAGGAAAACAGCAACAACAGAAACTGGACAAATGTCCATCTGTTTTAGCTCAAAGGAGGTCACTGGTGACTTTGGGAGTAGCAGCTTCAGAGGGTTAATGTGGAAAGAATACAAATTAGAATGGGTTAAGGGATGAATTAGAGGCAAATTAGGGAGACAAAACCCAAGGAGTCCATGTGAAGGGTGCAAGGGTGTCCAGTAAACAGAGGGGACTTGCAGTCACAGGAACTCTACACTGAAGTGTGGATGTCAGGCATGCTCGGGCTGTCAGAGGAAATGGAATTTGTGCTTGCATGCACTCATTGCCGGGCACAGGCTGGTACCTACTCTGCATTTAGAAGGCTGCTCAAACACAGCGCTTGCTGACTCAGCACAGGGCTTCCTTCTTGATGGAGAGCTTGTCTCAAGTGTGCACACGGCGCAGTGTCACTCTTCAGTAGGCATCCCCACGACAGCACTGCAGGCTGGACGTATTCATCATGCCATGCCTACCATTTTAGGAAAGTCCATGCAAACCCTCCATTCTCTTTGCTTGTATTTTCTTCCCTAATTGCTAGTCCTGAATTAGCAAAACAAGTTCATCTCTATTTGAAATACATCAATTTGGACATTATTTTCTAATGTTCTTTCTAATTTATCCTGAGGCTATTGAATGAATATATACTAAATAAGAAATCTTGGCCTCAGTGGTTAAAGACACTGGTTTGTAAACCCTGATGGCTTGAGTTCAATTCCCCAGTACATGTGTAAGGCTAGATACACAAAGTAGCACCCTGTCTGAAGTTTGTTTTCAGAGGCAGAAGGCCCCTGGTGTGTTCGTTCATATGTGATTCTCCCCTTCTGTCTGTCTCTCTTTCTTTTCTAACTTAATTAGTAATTAATTAATTGAAAAACATACTTCAACCAGGTGTGGTGGCACATGTCTTTAATATCAGCACTTGGGAGGCAGAAATAGGATGATCACCATGAGTTTAAGGGGAGCCTGAAACTTACTACATGATGAGTTCTATGTCAGTCTGGGCTAGAGGAAGACCCTACTTTGAAAACCAGAAAACTCTTCATCTTCACCCATGCTGTTGTTTTATTCGTACTGTTGTTGCCATGATGACTTGCATTTTTCTAAATATATAAATAGGTAATCCTAGCCTCTGCTCTGCCACACTTTCCCTACTGTAATGAAACTTCTCCTTGAGATTGTAAACTGACAAAATAAAAGCCTTTTTTTCCCATAAAATGCTTTTTGCAAGAAGTTAA
This sequence comes from Zapus hudsonius, assembly GCA_004024765.1. Classification (NCBI taxonomy): domain Eukaryota; kingdom Metazoa; phylum Chordata; class Mammalia; order Rodentia; family Dipodidae; genus Zapus; species Zapus hudsonius. The sequence goes on from PVHP010002716.1 coordinate 42,515, forward strand.
CTGCTTCAAATCAAAAACTTTGGAAGTCACAGTTACATAAAAGATTTCTCAGTTATCTTTATCTCTTTGATTTTTTGTTTGTTTGTTTGTTTGTTTTTTAAGATAGGGTCTTGCTCTAGCCCAGGCTGACCTGGAATTCACTATATTCACTATATTCTCTGGCTAGCCCTGGACTCACAGTGATCCTCCTACCTCTGAGTTCTAAGACTAAAGCACACATTCTCTCTCTCTCTCTCTCTCTCTCTCTCTCTCTCTCTCTCTCTCTCTCTCTCTCTCTCTCTCTCTCTCTCTCTCTCTCTCACACACACACACACACACACACACACACACACACACACACACACACACACCATCACATCAAAGCTGATAAATCTGTGAAGTTTAGCAATTCAGAAGGAGATAACACATCTCACTCCTTGGAACACAGTGAGATTGTCACCTATCAAAAACTACACCTTTGGAGTCCTTGTAATAAAGGTCTTAGGAATAATCTAATGTGCTATTAGCCTCGAAGCAACCACCAACCTACAGGAATGGCTTTGCTTTAGACTTGTTGAGTGCTGACCACTTGGCTTGCAGTCAGATTTTTGGTGCTGTCTCGATAAGCACAGAAACTTTATCATAGAAAGTATCCCTTTGAAAAAGGGCTTGCTTATAAGCTGTTTGGGGCGGAGGTATAATTTCCTATAAACCACAATTCCCTGCATTCACATTGAGCTGTAGATTCATTCAGCACTAGCCATGTGAAATGCCCAAGGTTAAACCACATGTGGGATAGCACATTTCAAGTCTGAAATAGAAAAACCAGGATGCTTTATTTATGATCTCTGTCCTTGAGCCCCTGCCCATCACTCTGTTTCTGTATTTATTCGTTTTATAAATGATTGAAGCCTTTCTTCTCATTTAGCATGTAATGCTGTAAGTATTGCTGGGCACTGATTGTTACAGGTGATCAGAGTTCTTTTGTCTTTCCATATAAGTCTCCCATGGGGGAGGGGGCAGTCACAAGTGTTCCATTCTAGTAAATGATGACATTTCAGGACATATCCTCTTCTTGTCGCTGGTGAAATTCATTTTCTCCTCTATTGAGCTGCCGATTATTTCTTCTTTTCTTCCTTAATGCTCACCAATGTTCACGCACATCTTCACAGATCCAAAACCAGAGAAGCAGTGGTCCATTCCTCGCTTGGTCTTTCTTTCCACTAGATAAAAAAGTCAAGTAGAAAGAGTGTGTATTAAATACTTATGTTATACTCTGTGCACATTTTACTACATCACCCACAGCTAGTCCTATGTTCTGAAGTGTGAAAATCCATTTGTGTGCTTGTACACCTGATCCCAAGCTGCTGCTGTTGTTTGGGGCCATAGTGGACACTTTGAGATTGTGGTCTACCAATCAGAGGCAAGTCCCTAGTGGTCGCCGAGAGGCTGATATCATAATCTTCTTAGTTGACAGCATGTGAGAAGCCCCCGCTACAAGTGCATAGGTGAGTGAGGAAATGCACTAGGCTCCAACAAAAGGAGATGGAGTAGCATGCCTTAGGACCAATTTGTTAAGTAATTGAATTTTTAATTTAAAACTTTTCCACATCAAGAAAAAAAGTCAGAGAAATAAGGCCATCTTGCTGAAATAACAGACATCAGCAAGTTGTTTAATATCTTCAATCCCCAACTTCTAGTAACATTTGCTTTCTTAAAGGGTTGTATCTGCTATAAAATATAATTAATGTAAACATTTATCTTCAGCTATGCAGAATACGACTCAATGTTACTTTACTGGAAATTCAAATTCTATTATCTATATGAGGTAGGAAAATCTAGTAGCATTGCAAATAGAAGGCATATAAATAATTATTCTTAAAAAACTTATATCCTTTAATAGCCAATGGAGCCAATGAAATGGGTATTTTCTGAGGATTTTCACTTCTATGTAGTAACATAAAAGCATTAGTTCTTAACACTTAGATTCTGATGATAATGCATATATTTAATTTATATAATTAGTCTATTCCTTGGTTAAACACTCTACCACACAATGATGATTCCCTTCAAAAAATAATTAATAGGAAGTTGATTTGGCAAATCACCAGAGGTAGAATAAAACGAACTGATTAGGTACAAATCAATGATAGAGAGATGATAGACAGACAGACAGACAGACAGATGGGTAGATAGATGATATATGGATAGAATAATTTTGCTCTATGTTCTACATATGAGAATTCACAAATGGCATTCAAATATTTTAATGAGTCTTTCCAAAGGATAAGTTATCTCTTTTAACTTAAAATTGCTCTGTGCCAGAAATATTCTCTCTTCAAATATGTGTAAAATATCATTTATGTCACTTCTTAAACAAATATTTTGCTAAAGGTAATGTTTTAGAAAGCTTCTCTTAGTGAGTGAGAAACTCAGATTTATATTCTCCACATATTTATAACACATACCTGATTACTAGGGCATCAATGATAGTAAAACCTCATACATGCAATTTTAGGTAGGCTATTATTTCAACTTGACTGGACTTGTGTGTCCCATCTCAGCTACAGTAGATATCCATGACTGCTGAGGAATGTGTTCCCTTGACAAAATGCAGGCAGGTAAGACAAGACCTCTTCATAATGGAAAAATTTTTTTTTCCTCAGTAGACACATAAATTAGAAAGAAAGTTTAAAAGGAAAGAGGCACCGGTACATATTCATTTGTTACAGGGAAAATTTCCCAGAGATATCTTTGTAAATTGTAGAAGTGAAAAGCTTTTTTTAAAATATATATTTATTATCCATAATTAGTTACATTATTTAGTGGGCAAATCAGGATACCTGTTTTCTTTATGCAGACTTATAGAAAGAAGTGAAAATATTTTATGTTGGTCAGAATGTTTCCTTTTAGAATGTCCTCCCAAAATACATGACAGCACTATTTATTATTTTTCTTTCCCTCTGTACATTTCCTGATCTGAATACCAAGCAATATCTGGATAACATCACCTTCTCCATAGTGATCTTATGCTACATAATTACATACATGCACTGGACATATTTTAGTTTCTCCTAGAGATGACTGGTTGAACTGAACACCAGTTAAATAATCATTATAAGTGCACTAATAATGGTTTTGAGCTAAAGGTTGACACAATTGAGAAGGCCAAAACTTATTTGACTTTTTTTAAATGTTTGATAGCCTATTTTATTTTTTTTCCAAAATGCCAAGACATTTTACCCTTTACATGTAGATTATACTGGTTTTCATTAATTTCCCTGTCATCTGTTCATTCCAAAACATTACATAGTGCCCCGTATATCTATGTGTTTATAAAACCTAATTAAGAGATAGTGCCCAACTTCAGAGCACACATTATGATAGATGGAAGCAACCACTCAGCCACAAGTAATAAACACTGCTTTTAGTATTTTCTCATTCACTCCACACACATTTATAAAGGATCTATTGCATAATAGTCACTGTTCTTGGATGTAGGGGTGCATCAGTCAATAAAATCCATAAGACCCTGTCTCTACAGATAGTTTCATTCTGAGGTGGAATTGCAATGTTTCAATCTTTGATGGGATTATGTCCTTCTTCTCCCTTGGTGGAATCTGCCCAGGAAAGAGGTGTTCGTGGGGTGGAAACATTCTCTTCTGCTTCCAGCAAGGACATTATTTCTTGTTGATCATAGTGAAAGTCATCTACATATTTGCATTTTGGTTTTTATACTATGCTTTTCTGTAAATTATCAATAAGCTTATATTTTGTTAATAAAACAAAATGTTCTTTTCTTTTTGTTGTTTTTAAACTTTTTGTTTAAAATTTTATTTATTCATTTACAAGCAGAGAGAGAGAGAGAGAGAGAGAGAGAGAGAGAGAGAGAGAGAGAGAGAGAATATGCACCAGGGCCACCTTATGGGTCTGGCTTATGTAGATCCTGGGGAATTGAACCTGGGGCCTTAGGCACTGGATGCAAGTGCCTTAACCGCTGTGCCATCTATCCAGCCCTGTTGTTGTTAAACTTTTTATTGACAGCTTCCATAAGTATAAACAATAAACTGAAAAGTCCCTCTCCCATTCTCTTTCTACCCCTCTCAAATCCACCCTCCATTGAATCCCCTTCACCTTGCAATTTGTCTCCTCTTTGTTTTGATATATTTTTCTCCTTTTATGAAGGCCTTGTGTAGGTAGCATCAGGAACTTTGAGGACATTAATATCAGGGTTGTTTTGTGACTGGACGATTACATTGTAGGAAGTCCTATGCTTCCTTTAGCACTTACATTCTTCCCACCACCTCTTCTGTACCTGAGCCTTAGAGGGTTGGATAGAGATGTCACAGTGCTGAAATGTCCACCGTCACTTCTTTCCAGCAGCATGATGACTTTTGAGTCACTGCAGTCATCACTGCCATCTGAAAAGAGAAGCTTCTCTAACCAGAAGTGAGAATGGAATAGCATTAATATATGGGTATAAACATTTTAAACAGTTCTTACAGGGCAGTCTGGTTGGCATAAAAATCTGCATTTAGCCAGACAAGAGCAGGGTTTGCTCCCCAAAGGATAATGGCCTCCCCCACCATAGGCTTTTGACTTGGTCTTCAGTACCAGGCATGTATTCCCTACTTCGTAGCAGATATCCAGTCCTATTAGAGAGTAGATGGTTTCCACTATGACAGACATGCCACTATTGCATCAGTTAGTACATTTGGCCTGGCTGGCCAATCTTAAGGCTTCTGGAGTCCTCTGATGTTCACCACCATTCATTACTTCTCTCACCCAAAGGGCTGCATGAACATAGCTCTTTCCAGCTTTCTGACAGCTAGTCAACAGGGAGGAGGTTTCCAGCTTAGCTCAAGCTTGATTCCTCATTGACCTGCAGCACAAACAAACATGTAGAGTCTTCAGAATTAGTTCTTAAGAGCAACCAAGAGCCTTGACAATGACCTGTAATGTTTGGGGGGCTTCAGGATCCTCCTTAGCAAACAACTCACTGGAAGGTATCCCATTCCTAGCATTGAATTTTCTCTAATAATAGACTTCGGATTCCGGGTCTGCCATTATCCAAAGAGGTAGGTTTCTATATGGATTCTTCATAGCATCTTAAATTTTGATCAACCCTCCTCCCATCCTTCCTCTCAATCCCTTCCTTTGACCCCACTTACACCATTCCATTCCTAGAAATCTGCCCATCTACTTACATATCTACAACATCCTCTTCTTAAGTCCTCCTCTCTTCTCCTTCCTTATAGCCCCTGTGGCAGTTTGATCGAATGTCCCCCCAATAGATTCAAAAGTGTATTAAAGATTTGTCTCCAGCCTCCTGACTGGGGGATGTGTCACCTTAGCCTGGCTTCCTAGGATATTTTTAAGGTAGATGTAAAATTCCAGTGATACATATGTAAAGAGCAGTCATCTGGAAGTACTGTTGTGTAGGAGTTAGATTGTGCTTGCTAGAGTTCCTGGTGCTGGATTTCTCTCTCTGCTTGGATCTGTGAAAGGGGCTAGCCTTTTCTTCATTATTAAACTTCCCCTGGATCTGTTAGTTTTATAAATATTTTCCTCCAAAAAAACTGTGCCTGGTTTGGAGATTCATCCCAGCGGAGTGTGGTTGACTACAACAGCTCCTTTCTAGCTTCCTGGCTTCTGCTACAGACTTTTACTCCTACTCACATACAAATCTACACATTTGTAGCTAGGATCTAAATATGAGAGAGAGCATGTAGCACTTGTCTTTCTGGAACTGTGCTAGTATGATCCTTTCCAGATCCATCCACTTCCCTGCAAGTTTCATACTTTCATTTTTGTTTACTGCTGTGTAGAACTTCTTTGTATAAATGTACCACATCTTAATTATCCATTCATCAGTTAGAGAACATCCAGGTATGTCCTAGTTATTGTGAATAGAGCAACAACGAACATGAATCATGTTGTTGCTTTCTCTGCAATTTCTTCTGGATACCTAAATAAATAGAGGTGCAATAGAGGTGGTAGATCTTGTTGTGAGCATTAGGCTTTCTTTTCTTGTATTGATGTTTCTTGGATCTCCCCATCTGTAAGATAAAACAGATTCTCTGATCAAGGGTGACAGCAACTTTGATTAAAAGGGCATATGCCTAGGAGCATAAGTGACACTTTGACGCAGCTACCCACTCCACTTGTACAGGGGACACTGGGATCTTCCCTCTGGAGAATGTGATTTTCATGACCATGGCTTGCTGACTTGATTTCCATCAGCAGTTATGAGTTCTCTCCAACAGATTTGGCCTCATGTCCAGTTAGAGGGCAGTTAGAAACCCACAAAGTCACAGTAGTATATAATTACTGTCTAGCTGGTAGATTGTGTGGCTTTCAGGATGCCCTGCTTATTCCTGCTGTTGGTAACCATTATTTCTCAGTCTCCCACAGCACTCTCCATTACCATGAGGTTTGATCAGGAGAGGACTGGCTTGACTCTCAGTCCCATATCTATAGGTGTTCTGACATGGTGGCCTGTAGTGTCTTCAGCAGTAGGGTCTTACATGTTAGCTTTATCTTGTAACCAAGAACTTGGAAAAGGCCTGAATTTTTTGGGATTCACACAGATCACCCAGGCCAACTGCTCACTGTGAGGGTTAACCTTGTTCTGGCCTTGGGATCCACAGCCAGAGCCCATGGATTAAAGTTTAAGCTTTCTCCTAGGCATTTCAGTCTGGTCCATCTATCTCACTGGATAAGGTTTTCTATCTCGTATAAGGGTCTCCAGAAGGAGGGTTCTTGTTGTGCTGTTTTAGTCTATGGTTTTGTGTAATTCCCCTCCCCATCCTGCCTTTCCTTGCATCCCTTACCCCCTTCCCACCTTAATATTCTTTCCATCTACTGGTTTGGTGAGCCCACCTCACCTCCCACCCTTGGTTCCTCATTTTCCTGTTCTCATTCCAGTTACACACACATAGACCTAAAGCTTATTTCCTTTTCACTCCTCTCCCACTGGCCCAGTTTCAGAGCAACACATGAGAAAAAGCATGGGATCTTGTCATTCACAGATGCTGGGATATTTTCCAAGGCCATCCATTTTCCTGAGAATTTTTTTTCACAAAATGTTAATTTCTAATATGTAAATGAAAAATTTCCCCAGTGATTTTACTAAAAATCTTCCTCTTATTTTTATTCATAGAAACTTATTTTATTCTAGCCTGAACAATCTTAACCCTTTAAAATATCCTTTATAATTTAGTTTTTTAGCCCATTTAGTTTTTTTTACGTTTATATAATCAAGCGATTTCTTGTACTTAAGCAAACTGGGAACTACTTATGAATGGAAATAATGGAGTTGACATCATTTAACTATATTTAGTACCTAACACAGGGCATGAAACTTTCTTAATATAAAGCTGTGTATTTGCTTAAGATATAACCAATAGAAATTAGGAATATGAGCAAAGCACCCACATGGGTGTATAGTAACCTTCAATTCTCAGTTGGAATTTCAGCATAATTAGGAATCACATTTTTTGTCTATAGAAATATCTAAATACCCATTTTATCTCAACATGTTAGATACAAAACTATAAGTTTGGATTTCTTTACTGAACCATTTTCCCTAAGACAAAGAAAACTACAAAATTAAATTATTTTTTGTGATGGTAATATAAATGGCATGATTTTCAAATTCTTATTTAATATTTTCAGTTGGCATACAGATTGAGGTGTCATTCAGTCTGGCATTTTTACATACAATTTGTAAAGTTAGTTTTCATCTCCCTCACCACTCCTCTCCTCTCCTTCCCTGTCTCCCCTAACTTCTCTCTTCTCCAGTATCCTTCTGCATTCTGTTCACCTGGCACAAGTGTCCTTTGCCTTCCACCAGCTTCTTCATTCTCACTTCTTTTTACTTGTTCATGACTATCATTCTACGTTTAGAGGTTTTAGTCACATTTTCATTTTTACACACACACACACACACACACACACACACACACACACACACACACACACACCAGCATGCTTTAAGCATGAGTCTTTAGGTCTATGCTTTAAGAAACATGCATTTCTAGAGTTATTTACTCTGCACTACTATTGACATGTCTGTGTCATAATTAAGGAGGAAATAGCTATAACATAATTATTATTGATACCTTTATTATCAATTTGCTTTCCAACTTCTTTGGCCATTAATATTCGGTTTACTGATTAGTTTATAGATAATTACAGTATATTATTTGAAGCAAAATTACAAAAAGCATCAAGCTAATTATCTTCTTCCAAATCTGCATGTATTTCATGATCCCTTTAGGCTACAAGCTGCAATTTCACATGCTCTTGTCTGTGGCTTGGATAATCGAGATAGGTTCACTGATATATCAGTCAGGTGACAGACTTGGTCTGCTTATTTTGATTTTGCTGATCTTAACAATAATTATTTCTCTTAGCTATGGTGAACTCATAAGTATTGTGATGACATACATCTAACTGTACCTTGATAAGTAAACAGATATTGCTGTGTTTTAAATTGGTATCTTAGAAATATTAGGATTTATTGATATAAGGAATTTATTTTAAAAAATATAAAACCTTGTTCCTTCTCTTATGGAGAAAAGCAGGAGGGGTTAATACAGTGTTCACCATGTCAGAATAGCATCCAGTTCAGCAAATGTAAAATTTATTGTCAGACATTGAATGTTTCCCCTTAGTACCTATAAGTTCTGGAAATTCTAGTGATGTGTTCAAAATATTATTGTTAATTCAAACCAAACATATCCATTTCATTGGTATACATACACATATCCACAAAAACATTTTTTCATGCAATTTAGATTCAGTTATAAAATAGATGAAAAATTGTCTTGAAATTGCCTGGGGAGAGAGCCCACATCTACACTGTCAAGTCTGGACTCAGACAACATTTAAGTTAACTAATTTTCTAATTTTACCACTATTGCTATTCCATGAGTTTCCCTGAGGAATGCTTAATTTTGTTTGGTTTAATCCTCTTTTCTGCTACGTTTCTTTTTCTTTGCAAGAAAGTCAATAGGTGGAAGTGATGTGTCTGGGTATGCAGTTTCCAAAGAAAAATGAAGAAATGTGACTCAGAGCAATGTGACTCAGTATGTCCTATCCAGACAAAGACAGCATTTGGTTGAGTGTGGCTCCATAAATAATTTGTGTGATCAAACTGCATCTGGGGATCATAGACAGCAACATCCCAATGGACTTGAAGACATAGAAAGATATAAAGAACCATGATGGTAGTTTGCTTTGAGTATTAAAATGGGGAAGATCACTCTGCTCAAGTCATCATTGCATGGTTTAATCTCAATAAGGACAAGTAATTCCAAACCATTCATTGTATTATACCATCATACATGTATCCACATGAGAAGAACTAACGTCTGATATTGGATAGCCCCTATGTTACACTGAATCCTTTCAAACACATTTTAAAATGTTAAATGTATGAATATTACTGTGGTAGTTTGAATTGATGTTCCCCAATAGAAACAAAGGTTTATTACAATTGTCTCCAGCCTTCTGGTTGGAGGAGATGTCACTTTGGCTTGGCCTCCTGTGGTCTGGCCCTGAGGTATTTCTAAACTGGATGCAAAATTCTAGGGATACATTTACAAAGAGCAGCTTGAGATCAAGTCTGGCAGTCCTGCTGTTGTGTGAGTTACAGTGTGAGAGTTGTTTGCTGGCTTCTGAAGGTGCTGGGCCTCTGTCTCTCTTCTTGGATCTGTGAAAGGGGCCAGCCCTTTCCTTCATATTTGGAACTTCCCCTGGATCGGTTATTTCAATAAATACTTTCCTTCCCAAATTGTGCCTCATTTGGAGATTCATCCCAGTGGTGTGTGGCTGACAATTACATTTAAATATAGCTCATAAAGGAGGGTTTAATGCTAGGTAAAGACAAGCAGGATATCATAGAATGATTATACCTAATAAGAAAATAATCTTAAAAACATATAATAATGTTTAAAATCTCTTCTATGTGTGTGGTAAATACTGAAAATTCAGGCATGAGTATAAAACTGATGTAGAAAAATCTGTCAAGAACAAGACCAGTGCTTACTGGAATGTCTACTATTTCTTCAAGAAACAAGTCTAAGTCTGAGTGGATGGCTAATTCTGTGTGGACAGGTACTATTGTAAATCTGGAGCATCCCTCTTTGAGCAACAGAATTACACACTGACATTTAGGAGGTTGTGGTGGCAGTCGTGAGGACCAAGACAGCACATTCTCTGTCAGGGTTACACTGTCCTCACTGAGAAATCAACTAGATCCTGTCTGAGCTATGGAGGAAACTGTATGTGGGGAGGTGTGTTCAAAGGGGTTAGGGTAGCATGTTATGTCTAAGGCAGGATGCAGAAGCCTGAAATTAGGGAGAGCTTTGTTGTGGGTGGTCTCCCACACTGGACAAGGAGAAAATGTGTGACTCAACATAGTAGTAAGAAGAATATCCAAACATCTGCACATAAATATTTCATGTATGGAGCAAAAATGCCTGTATATTTCATGAGCACATATTAAACATTTCCAAGGAAAACAACAAAAGATGGGAAATATTCAAAGCAAACTAAGGAATATGCAATGAGTAGGTAGGAGTTATCCAGAAAATGTCTTTGACATGCAGTTCCATGATTAATAAAGTAAGAAGGAGCACACACAGATGCTCCCCCACATGCACGTATGCACTCACACACCTATTCATATGAACAATAGAAATTTGAAATTTCTTACCTACTTACCACAGCAGAAATGAATTTCATGTTATGATAATGAATTTATTTAATCTTTATTTTACAATATAATTTTTGTTATAATTTCTATAAAAAATTCTTACATCTTTTGTTCGGTGCTACTAGGGAGAGAGAGAGAGAATTTAGGATCTTAAGCATTTTAGGCAAGCATTCTGCCACTAAACTACATCCCCAACCCATACTTGAAATATATTCTAAAAAGAAAACATCTAGGGTAATCAGACTGCATTGATCTAGATAATGTGTGTTCCGTCCACCTCAGCATCTCATCTCACTTATATTTATGTGCCTCCTATCCCATCTTTCCCATAGTAATGAGTGATTCTTGAACTTGTAATGGCTTTGGAAATATAAGTATAAACATTTGGAACACATTCACATTGCAAGGCATAATTTTGTTCATATGATTTATGGCAGGGAAATGACTAGAGTCAGGCAATCAAGCCTCTACCCCACAACCAAATATGTCTCTGGCTCCACTGAGAGCAGAAATATCTCTCTTGGTTCTCTTAACATAAACTTCCTTTGCATATTAGAAAAAAGTCTATTTGCATATTAAATCAGTTTAATTTTCAATATTTAGACTGAGTTTACTTATCGCTGCTTTTATTTTTGAAAGTAAGGCTTGAACTAATTTGATTTATTATAAAAGCTAAGAAGTTAAGCAGCTAACTCTCCCTTGTAATACAGAAGTGAGACCCATTGTGTAAGTGCAGTTTTAATATAAATATAATATTAATATAAATGCAGGAGCCTTGTCATCAAGAGAGTCAAATGTTTTCAGACATTTATATTACATCTTGTCAGGGGATGGTAATTATGTGGGAAGTAGTATTAGTGGAAATGGACATTGGAAAATTTTTAATTTATGTCACACACTTCAAAATTACAAATCTGTTCATTCTTTTGTCAAAGAGAAAATTCCCATATTCACTCACTCCTGCCTTTATTGAAATAATCATGAATTTGCTAAAAGAAATAAAAATAGGCAACTCCAACATGTTTCTAAGAAATAGATACTAATTTTTTAATGCTTCATTAGACTCCATCCAGATGCAATAAACTCCCCTGTGTGTTTAAGGGAATATTTCCTTTTAGTTTTATCTACTTTTCATTACCCTGGCCATATTGAAGTACCACATCATCCCTTCACTAGGTCCAATTTTGTGAGGCTTAGATCATGACTCATAGTATCAATATTGTGCTAGACAGAGGACAAAACTCTGGACATATTGCAAGAAACAAAATAGAGACAACTGCAATGCACTCCATTATGTCTACATGTAATAAGTTTATATTATAAATCTATATTTATCTATATTATATATCTTGTTATACCACTGAAAGGCTTCTCCAGTTCAAGGTACCAAATCACAAATTCCAAAAGATGAATTTATCAGATTCAATGTAGCAACCATTCTACTCTCTGTACCAGTTTTTTTTTTTTTTCTGTTGCAGATACTTTCTCATTTCTGGTATAATCTCCTGAACAGAAGCAGTTTATGGAAGGAAAGGGTTTAGATCAGGTACAGATCCAAGAGGAAGCTTAACCATGGCAGAGGAAAAGTCTTTTTTCATCATAAAACTATAACAGAGAGACAGAGTAAACAGGCAAAGCTTGAGGTGGCCCAGAACAAGCCTCATGGTAGAATTTAAGATCCACCCCCAGTGACACACCAACTCTAGCAGTGTTCAGCCTGCTAGATACTTAAGCAAGAAGCTTAATCTTTTATTATCCATGGGGTAGGGGGTTGTTAATAGCCCAGGAGTTAACCTGGTTCCATCCCACTTTGTGTGTTTTTACTGGGGGGGGGGGCATGTCCCTGGATATTTTCCTCCACCATGGCTTTTACAATCTTTCTGCCCCCTCTTCCACTCAGTTCCCTGAGTCATGGTGGGTGAGTATTAAGGCTGCTTTATTGTTAATGACTTTGGGGCCTCGGTACTTCTGCTTGAGGTTGTGTTTAAAATCACTGGTGTCTGTCTTGCTGGCTCATCCTGGGTTTATTGATTGGCTGTGGTTATAGGTCTCTTGCTCCATCACTGCCTGCAGGGTTCCATGTAGATCCTCCACAGTAGGTCTGGGGTGGCTCATCTCTTGCCAGGAAGACAGCTGTCAGCCTGTGGCTCATTGATAGGGTTGGAAGAGCCACAACTCTCTCAGAGCCTTCTGAACAATACAAACAGAATCTCCATCAGAGTGAAATCAGTATAGGTTAATTGAGACACACATTCCTGAACTGGCTAGATTCTATTGTTAGTAGCTCTTTGTAAATCACTTGTAAAGTGAATTTCTCTCTGGGGTCCCAAGATTTTTGCTCCAGATTATTTCACCCTGAAATCCCAGTTCCAGTAAAGGACTCCCCTTCACTGAGTGGATTTCTTGGCTGAATTAAAAGCTGTTGATTGCCTCCCTCAGGCTTTGGCTCCACCATTGCACAAGTGCTCGTTTCATGGTTCACTGTTCTCTCCCAGTAGGAAGTATGGTCAGCCTACTCATGGTGGCAGAATGTGTTTCATATCAGTGGTCCCTGTTTACTCCAGCGGTCATTGCCCAACTTCCCCTGGCAGCTTATGAAGTGCCTTACAGCTCAGCACTAGCTAGCATCTGGGGGCTGGTTACTATTCTGGACAAGGTTGGGTCTCTTGATGCTGATAGATGGCTTTCTGTGGTTCTTCAGCAATAGGATCTCACCTCAAGCCTGGGGTGGGTAATCAAGTGCTTTGACAGAATCCTGTCTTGTTTTGGCGACCTCATGGGTTGCTTTGGTCAACAGCTCAGTGAAGGAAGGATTCTGTGGCTGGGACCTGGAGCTGCCAGACTGATCGATAGGTTTTTCACAGATTAGACTCTTCCCCCTTCTATTCTTGGCCCCTCTTGCCAGATGATGCTCACTCCATGCTCATTAATGTACATTGTGCACATGAGGATTTTATGATTTTGAACCAATTTTGGTTCAACTTCATGTTTAAGTCATCCCCTCCCCTCCATTTCATACTCCTCTTTCCCAAACTCTCACTTCTGAAAAGTTTGCATAGAGTTTACTGTTATGCTGGTTAGGAACCACCTGTGAGGTATAATATGCAGCGTTTGACGCTCCTTTCTTTTGAGAGTTCGATTACTAAGATCTGCTCCAAGTCAGACCATTTTTTTTCTCAATTTTGATATGTCATTTTTCCTTTCATCTGAGTAAAATTCCATCATGTAAATGTACCACAGTTTTGCTATCAATTCCTCCATGGATGGGCATTTGGGTTGATTCCAATTCTTAGCTATTATTAACTGAGCAGTTATAAACATAGTTGTACAAATGTTTCTGCATTGAGATGTGACATCTTGAGGGTAGATGCCTAGTAGAGGGAGCTGGGTCCATTGGTAGCTCTATGTCCATTCTGTCTAGGAGTCTCCACAGTGCTTTCCAAAGCGGTTGAATAAGCTTGCAATCCCACCAGCAGTGAATGTGGGTTCCTTTTTCCTGCATCCTTGCCAGCAAAGATTGTTGTTGGTTTTCTTTATGATTGCCATTCTGACTGGAGTAAGCTGGTATCTCATTGTAGTTTTGATTTGCATTTCCCTGATGCTTAAGGATGCTGAGCACTTTCTCAGGTGAGAAAAGGCCATTTGTGTTTCCTCCTTTGTGAATTATCTGTTGAGATCAGTGCCCCATTTTGTGAGGGGGCAGTTTGTTTTTTTTTAAAGAAGCTTAATCTTAACCAAAAAATACTTGAGGCTGTGGGGGACATTAACAATCAAACCACCACAGGTCCATCAGACTTGCATAGCAAATTTATATTTAGAATTACAAACTGTGTTAAGAATTAGAAATTGTGTGAAGCACTTTTATTTTACTTAGGTTTAACATTCCCATTGACATAAAGGCAAATGTAAGATGAAATAGCCAGTTCAGAACTGTAAATCCTGTGGTATATATAAGTGTTAGGGAGAATAATAAAAGCTATAACAATGAAAGGAATAATTATGATACTAAAGCTTACGGCCCTTAAAAGTTCATTTTGAGTTTAATCATTTCTAAAGAGATTGAAATAAAGTGTAATTCATCTTTCAGGTAGCTGAGATTTTTTTCAAATGGTTTTTCATAATTAACTCAAACATGGTATTCAAACTTTTATATCCATACACATATAAAGGTATAATTTAGATGGAGAGAAGGTCCTTGCAATACAATGTGTGACAATAAGAGACTTCTTAAAATTTTCATTCTGTGTAAGGGAAATATAAAAGAAAAATCTGTCACTTTTGATGGAGAACAGAGTATAATTAAATTTAATTTAGTCTTACTTGAGACCTCTGTTTCAATTTGATTTTCAGTTAACTAAAGCTCATTGTTTCCTTAAAAAGCTTGTAAATTTGATTTTCTTATCAGCACAAAGGGACACATTTGAAGTACCACAGCTGATGTCTAAGTCGCTTTCTGTTCAGTGTTGTAGTGGTTTGATTCAGGTGTCACCTAAAGCCTATGTGTACTGAATGCTTGATCCGCAGCTGAAGGAGTGTGTGGTCATGGGTAGGCTTCTCAGGTTATAAGAGGCTTCCACTTGCCAGTTTTTGGCACACCTTCCTGCTGCTGTTTGCAGTTCTCTTGCAGAGGTGATGTCCACCCTCTGCTCATATAGCCTTTTTACCCACTGTCTTGGAGCTTCTCCTTGAGTCTGTAAGCCAAAATAAACCTGTTCCTTCCACAAGCAGCTTTTTGTCAGGTTCTTTGTCACAGCAATGAGAAAGCTGACTATAAGAAGTGTGATCCGCTGTTTTCCGTTTTCCTTTAGAGTGAATTCTGTTTCAAATGCATTTACCAAGAAATGAATTTTACCTTTATATTTTCTAGAGAGAGGGATAGACAGAGGAGAGAGCTAGATAGATAGATAGAGAGAGAGAGAGATGAAAGATAAAGAAACACTTCTTTTTGTGTTATGTCTTAGATTATGTTGTAGGATATATCTGTACAATATGTGCCAGTAATTTTTTTAGGATTCTCTAATAAAATAATTTTACTTACTTTTTTATTAGATTTTTGTTAGTATAATTGTTCGTGTGCATATATTCATATTTATGTATATGGGGAGTGTGGTGTGTGCAGGTCAGAGGGCAACTTTGGGTCAGTCTTTTCCTGTCCTATCCACTTCATTTGAGACAGGGTTTTGTGCTCTGGATTCTAGCTCTGCTGTCATTTTATGTGGTGCTCACCATGAGCATCTGGGAAATTCACCTGTCTGTGCCTCTCATCTCAACATTAGGTTCAGCATGCTTGGATTATAGATGCCCAACACAACTTCTGGCTTTTTACATTAGGTCTAAAGATCAAATTTGGAGCCCAAGCTTGAACAGCAAGGGCTTTACCTTGTGGCTGTCTTCCTAGTCTAAGATTTCCTATATCTTAAATATACCTCATTGATCATTACACAGATATAAGAGTAAGCATTCAAAAATCCTTAATAAATACTACAATTATATAATTTTATTGAAAATAGTACATGTGTATGTTTATGACAATTCTATCACATAGGATGAAGGGGCTGAAAACTCACCCTACTTGTTGTGAAAGGAGCTTTATGTTCTCATTATAGATATAATCAGAGAAAGGTGTCAGAAGTTGATAAACAGTGACTCATAAACTTAACCATATATAATCCACAGCCAGTGGGAAAAGATGACAGAGGTGACACTCATATATCAGTGGATTACTTTTAATTTGATATATATTTATACTCCTGCTTGCCTCACAATGTACTATAGGAGAATCTTATAAATCATAGCATTTTCATATAACACAGTCTCTAATCCATAACTCAAAGTGCAGTGTGGCATAATTCCATGTTTGGAAAATAGAGGCAAGACATAAAGACCTTATGAAGGACATCAAACTGCCAACAGAATCTGTCAGTGATTCTCGGCCCTGTGTGAAGGACTGAGGTGGATCTTCTCCTGTCAGGATGACAGCCATCATTCCATGTCTTCTTGGTAGAATTGAGTTGTCCCCGGCTCTCTCACTGCCTTCTGAAAAATACAAACAGAGTCTTCATTGAAGACTGAGATAAATATAGGTTAAATGAGACAATATTACTATTTTGGATAGGTCCTAATAGGTGTAGCCTTTCTGTAACTCTCTGGTAGTGGGAATTTCCACTAGAAGCTCGAGTTTTGGTCCCCAAAGGATTTTGTCATGGATCCCAGTTCCCGTTAAGTGTTTCTTGTCACCAAGTGTATATTTTAGCCAATCAGTAAGCTGTTGATTACCCTCCTAGGTTTAGTGCCACTATTGTACAAATGAGCATTCTTGACTTGCTGGTCTTCCATATAGACATGTGTTCGGAATTCTTGTGAAACTGTCTATATTGTTTATCAGTGGTCTCTGCCTTCTCCAAATATTATAGACCAATTTCTCTTGGCAGGTCATGCAACACCTATCAGTTCTACACATGCTATCATCTGGGTAGCTGGTTACCATTCTGGATCTAGTTGGATCTCTTAGCATTTTTTGGATGAGACTCTGTTATTTCTTCAGCAATTGGTTCTTACCTGAGGCCTCAGATAGGTATTCAAGAGCTTTGACAGAAGTCTGTCACATATTGGGGATCTCATGGGCCTCTTTGATCAACAGCTCAGTGTGGGAAGGAACCAATAACTGGGGCAGGGAGATGTAGGCCTGAGCAATTATTCTTGAGGTTAGGCTTCCTTCCATTCTGTTCATGACCCCTCATACCAGGTGGTGCCCTCAGCTTCCTCAGTAGTTTACCTAATGATGAAATCTACAAGAAGGTGATAAGACAAACAGAAAACCAATCACCACTGCAAGTCTGACGACCCATGAAAGGTGGATGGAGATGGACACTGATGATGCCCAACACAGCCCAGGGCAAAGGTCCTGAGATACTTAAGATCTTAACAATAAAGCAGACCTAAAACTCACCCAGCATGCCACAGAGAACTGACTGGAAGAAGGGACAGGGTAAGAGCCATGGTGGGGGAGAATATCCAGAGACCCTCCCCTCAGCAACATTACACAAAAAAAAGGAAGAAAAAAAAAAAAGAAAAACTGGCTACCTCTTGTGCAGTTCATATACTCCTAACCTATGGACAGATTTGCACTGAGAAAGTACCCCAGTGAGTAGGGGACAGAGAGGAGGGAAATGGAGGCACCTTCACAAGATTTGCTCATACAATGTATATACTTATTCATCTTAAAGATATCAAAAGAAAAAGGAATCTGCAAGTGATTGGCATTAGTGATGTGACATAGCTTCAGAATTAGATGATTGGTTACAAATGAAAACTATGTACATGCATCAATTGACAATGTTAAACATACATACATTATGAATTATGTTATTCTAGACATTAGGAATAGAAAGAAAACAGTGAACATAACTGCTCTGCTTTGAAAGTTTTTGAAGTCCAGAATGCATATGCTGTTCCCTGGATGGCACTTAAATATACTTCTTTAAAAGATATTTAGGCTATGGGTTTAGAATAAGTTTGACTG
The DNA here is from genome assembly GCA_004024765.1 of Zapus hudsonius. NCBI lineage: Eukaryota > Metazoa > Chordata > Mammalia > Rodentia > Dipodidae > Zapus > Zapus hudsonius. The sequence continues at coordinate 60,739 of PVHP010002716.1, forward strand.
AAATAAGTGCACTTAGAGCAAGAGACTGGAGAGAGATGATCTTTCTGGACTTGTAAGATTGCAGAAATGAAGCAGCTATCTGCAAACCAGCAAAGGAGTGTTCGACAGACCAAATCACATGTCACCATGATCATGGGCTTCTTAGATTCCAGAACTAAGATGTTACTGTTGTAAGTCTTCATGTTTTGTATTTTGTTATATTTGTTATAATAGTCCTTACTTGAAAAGAAAAGATGAACTAAGTCTAAAAGTTAAAAAACTGGGGCTGGGGCTGGAGAGATGCTCAGAGGTTAAGGCACTTGCCTCCAGTACCTAAGGCCCTTATGCTCCGGGTTCAATTCCCTAGTACCCACATAAGCCAGATCCACAAGGTGGTGACCCTGGTGCTCTCTCTCTCTCTCTCTCTCTCTCTCTCTCTCTCTCTCTCTCTCTCTCTCTCTCTCTCTCTCTCTCTCTCTCTCTCTCTCTCTCTCTCTCTCTCTCTCTCCCTCCCTCCCTCTCTCTCTCCCTTTCTCTCTCTCCCTTTCTCTCTCTCTCTTCCTTTCTCTCCCTCTTTCTCTCTCTCTCTCCGTGTGTGTATGTATGTGTGTGTCTGCTTGAAAATGAATAAATATTTTTAAAAAAGAGAAAAAAATGGGGCTGGAGAAATGGCTCAGCATTTAGGGTGCTTGCCTGCAAACCTAACAACCAGAGTTTGAATCCGCAGTATCCATGTAAAGCCAGATGCACAAATTGGTGCATGCATCTGGAGTTCCTTTGGAGTGGCTGGAGGCTTTGGTGTGCCTATTCTAATTCTCTCTCTCTCTTTCTCTCTCTCTCTCTCTCTCTCTCTCTCTCTCTCTCTCCTCCATAACTCACTCTGCTTGCAAATAAATATAATACTTTTAAAAACTTTTAAAAGTTGAGAAAGGAGAGAGGGGGAGAGAGAGAGGAGAGAGAAAAGCTATAATCAAAATAAGAATACAAGAAATTTTTGAAAAACAGAAATTTGGAAGACCCAGTAGAGACTGATCAGTTTAGATGACCTTCAAAGAAAGAAAGCCTATTTTGTTATGTGAAATGAAAAGAGAATGACACGTATCTAGAAACAAAGAGATCTAGGACGAGTATATGGGAAGTGTGAGCACACAGCAAGGAGGCATGGGAGTTGCAAACACAGGCAATCAACGGTGGCCATTTCACAGAGCATTTGGTATGGGTGGGTGGAGTTGTGATCTTGTACCTGGGCTCCAGAAATGAAAATATAAAGCCTTTATACCAGAATGAGAGTGAGGATCTAAGAAGTGCAATTAAAGGAACTGAAGAAACGGTACAACACAACATGCTTATTTCCTGTATGTTGTTCAGAACTTCATGTGGATAATTAATTAAGTGACTCCATACCAGAAGCCATCAGACCACCAGAATATAAAGAGGTTGATGAGAAGTTGGTATTAGGTAGTCATGAAGGGATGGAGACTGCAGGGCTCATGCTCATTTAAACCCTCCTTTGGGTCCACCTTCTCTTTCAAGGCAGGCTTGCTTATGCAAAAGTTCTTGTTAAAGCATGGAAAGCTATTAAATATAAAGCCAGTTTCTGAAATGTGCTTTTATATTAATATAGTGGTTTCTCTTAATTAATTGTTAGAAACCCATTAAGAAAACTCTTAGCTTGGTAGGAGTTCTTATAAACTTTGACAATCAAATACCTATCACATATAATAGTAAAAAGAGCACAATATACTTTATATATGTAACATAGATTAACATATGTATAATATTATATGGTACATAAAAACAATACTATATCTACTGATTGTAAGGTTTAAACACTTTTAGTAGTTTAGAAAATATACTTATTTTCTTTGTTTGCATGCTGTACTACCATGACTACAAGTGACAGTCATGCAGAGCTATACCTGAGAAACAATCACTTTGTCCATGATGCTCAGTAGGGGTGACTTTGAAACGGAAGAGCAGCAACAGTTCTGGGGATGCAGTCTTAGTTCTCAGAAGCACTTTTGGAAAGAACCTGACAAGTGTCCCTAATTGATCTGTCAATTTTCATCACTGATTCCAGAAACCAGAAAGGCAAAGTTATCAGGAAATCAAGAGTAAATGAGAACCACAACTTCCAGCCACAAATTCTGTTATCCCCCAGCACACAAAGCTGATTTTCCCAGAGTTTAACTATTGAGCTGGTAAAGGAGATGTCACACCCCGAAGTCTGTGAGAAAATATGTCAAGCAAGATGAGTAAAACACACCATTGAGTGATAAATTTTAAACCCACAGTCTCGGGCTGGAGAGATGGCTCAGCAGTTAAAGATATTTGGTTGGCAAGGCTGCCAGCCTGGGCTCAGTTTCACAGTATCCACTTAATGCCAGATGCAGAAACTGCCACATGCACCTGGCATTAATCTGCAGTGAAGAGGCCCTGGTGTGCCCGTGTGCCCATTCACTCTCTCCTCTCTCTCTCTCTCTCTCTCTCTCTCTCTCTCTCTCTCTCTCTCTCTCTCTCTCTCTCACACACACACACACACACACACACTCTTTCTCTCTGTGTCCTTTTTCACTCTTCTACTCTCTCTCACCCTGGTTGAAAATAAGTACATAAAATCAAATACTTTCAAAATATGTAGACATCAAACAATAAAACAAAACACAGAAATACCTGTATTCTTTAAGAAATCCTAGAAAACACCCACTACCTTTGTGAAGACCTTATTAGAATGTTTTTCCCTAGGTAGTTTAGTGAAAAACTATTTGATGAGAAGAAAATTCATAGTAATTTGTAAAGGATTATTAAATGAATATACAAATGACTTCCCCTCCTATTTTTTTTTACTTCCATGCAAGTCATAAAGGAATGAAGAGTGCAGAGCTATAACATATAATAATACTAGTATACTTTATAGGATTGTTTTCTTCCCTCTTCTCTGCAAAGCAAAGCAAAGCTCTGATCAGGCACCTGGACTGAAAGCTCTTAAAGTGTTCAGCAACCCCAAGACTCAAATCCTAGGAACACAGTAGAAGACATCCTTGAAAAGGCTTCGTTGTCTGCTATCCCTGTGGGTGACTCACATTTCAACAGGTGAAAAATCAGGACACAGTGAAATAAGAGAAGAAACTCTTAATTCATCTCCTCTGGACAAATATGTGAACCGCTAAAGGAACCTACACAAGTTAAAACAAGAGCACTAAATTGGGATTAAAAATAGTTATGACTTTTTCCTCAAAGACAAGCAGAAGCAAAAATGCATGTTTCCACAAGTTATTTCCAGTCTCAAATTTCCCAGTTAAGTGACTGTTCACTATAATATATACTTATATAAAATTATAATTAATAATAATATAATTTCATAGCATTGTGCTCTTGTTTGTATCCATCATGGTAAAGTGTTGGCTTACTTCTTTCCAATCAAATTATAGGCAGACTTCAGACTAAAGTCTGCCTATAATTTGATTATATATAGAAGTCTATTTCTTTACCTCGCATGCATAGCATAAAGTGTGAAATATATAAACTACCTGTCAATGGAATGAACCAGCTTTAACAATAATATCATAAGAAACTCAAAAATTTCACTGAATGTCTATATTAAAATAAATAACCATTTCTGTAAAGTCTGAGATGCTACAGAAGACAGTTGATATAATTCCAATTAAATAGACATATTTGACATATTAATTTGCCTTCAACTTAATTATAATTGCATATTATTATTCTTAAATATTCAAAATTGTTCATGAATATTTCAAGAAAATATTTCTGATTTCTACTGGAAAGTCATTGGATATGAACTCAAGAAGTGCTTGAGAACCAATATCGAGAGCTTTCCTGATCCAGACTAGAACTAAGTTTATATGTCAGTATCAGGTAATATCCATTTCAGCATAGGGAAGCTTTCCTTGTTGGTAAACAATTACATTTTAACATCTTGCTTCACTATTGGTAAGGAGATATCCTGTTATGAACACTTTTGCTTATTGCAGACCCATAAAGGATTATGAGACTCAGAAAAACAAGAGTTTCTGAGCACTGCAAATGTTCTATTTTCCCCAAGGAAAACCAGCTTTTTAAAATGGCTTTGTAAACTCATGGCAGCTGTGGTTTCCTGTGCAAGGTTTCAGTAGGGGCTCACAGGACTCCACTCTGCTCAGAGTAACTGTTGGTTGCTGGGGAGAAGGACATTTTCAACAGTAGCGTTGTCACTGGTAAGTTGTCCATACTCCAATAAATAACCCCATACCCATGTTCATTCAAGGACAGTACTTTAATTTAATGGGTCTTGCACATTCACACACACACACACACACACACACACACACACACACACACCATGAAAGGGATTAGTTGGGAAGCAGAAAGACTTTAGTAGGAGTGGGGGGAGGGTAAGAGAGGGTAATGACAGTGAATACAAACAAAATATACTAAATACATTTATGGACTTGTAAAAAACAAATAGAAGGACAAGAAAATAGTTCTATTTTTAAGATAAAGATGAATATAACATCATGATATACAAATATCCATTAAAGAAACTGCAATGTTTGAGTGTATGTTATACAAAAACATTTGAGGTCAGGTATGGTGTCACACACCTTTGATCCCAGTACTTGGGAGGAATAATTAAGAGGATCTCTGTTAAGTTTGCGGCCAAGCTAGAACACAAGTGTGAGTTCCAGGTCACCTGGGCTAGAGTGAGATCAAAGCTTGGAGGGAAAAAGTTTTGAGACAGGGGCCTATACAGAAATTGATAGATCATTGTGTACAATGGGTGAGGCACATAATTTGGAAGGAAAGAACAATTTCAAATCAAAGAAAAGTGAAAAACTTGAGAAAAATAACAATTCTACTACAGCCAGTAAGTACTAGTGTGGAAAGCAGTTGGAAAAGGGAACTAAAATTTCTGTTTGAAGCATAGAAATGAGAGTCAAAAATATGCCTAAAAGGGGCTTTTTGTTGTGTTTGTGTATTGTATGTGTGGTGCGGTGTGTGGGTGGTGTGTTCACCTGTGTGTGCAGATATGTGCTAACACAAACACATGTATAGAATCCAGAATGTCTGTGCTCTTTTCCATCATGCTTCAGTATATTGCTTCAAAATTGAGTCTCATAAAACCGGGAGCTGTTAAATTTTGGTCGAAGTGACTGAGTGGTGATTCTACCGCCTCTGTTCTACAAGGACTGATGTTACAGGCACTCAAGGCCACACCCAGCTCTTTACTTGGGAGCTGGTGGATCAAACTCTGGCCATCTTTGGCCAACATCTTGCACATCTTACTAACTGAGCCATTTCCCCAACTCCTAAGAGTAATTTTTTGCTTATTGAATAGTAGGTGAAATTCTTTTGTGCAATATTGTTTTGGATATTGAAGAATAGAGCATTGGGAAGTCTAGTGTTTGAGAGGAAGAAAAAATATTTACCTTCTTTTCATTTACGCCAAGTTTCACCCCAATGATCTTAGCTCACTTGCGTTCCTAGGCCAGTCTTTGAATCTCCTGTCTAAAACCTGACATACAATTTACATAGTTTATTAAGATTATGATGAGAAATCTGGTTCAATATTCTCATCTTAAATTAGTTAATCATAAAGCTGAAAATAATTTCAGGTTTCCAGGAATATGATGCTAATGCATATTCAAGAAAATTGACAATAATTGAACTCATTGCAACGTGGAATGATCACAATCATATTAAAAGCTTGTTAAGAGCTGTGACAGCAATTCCATTCATATTATCCTTAAAATAAAATAATTCTGTAAAATATTCTAAAGAATAGTGATAAGATTATTTCTTTGAAGGAATTTCTAGATTAGAAATTGTAAGGTAGATTCATCCTCATTTAAATTATGTTTTTTTTTTTTAGGAAGGTAGTTTCTGACGTTCACACAATGTAATTTTAAATCACACAATGCTTTCAACTTCCATTAAGTACTATCTATAGTCAGAGAAAAATTCATGTAAAAGCTGTTCATGTTATATAATATCGGTTTGTGTGAAACATGAGATCTTTTTAAATTTATTTCCATAGAATATCATCAGATTATGTTAAGCCATATTTCCTGTATGTGTAGAAATGATCTAAGAATATCTAAAAAGAAGGTTCATATGTGTACTAATAATGATACTTTCTCATTGGAAAATGTAGTGTCATATTTTAATGCAAGGTTCAGATGAGTAAAACTGTGACAAATAAAAATATGACTTATTTTTAAACTAATTCCTAAATTTATGATAGAAGCAAACATTGAATTTGTAATTTCTTACCAAATGTATTTTGTATTCATATAGTTTCTCATTAGTGCTTAAATTGATCTAACTAGTGGATATCAATATACTACTTGAGAACATTTAATACAGTTATAGTTTGAAATTTTGGAATTAAATTGAACACAAACTGTCCTATATGTTACTGTACTGAGTTTGGAAAATTGTAATTACATCAAATCAAATTTGTACCAAGAAAAATAACACAGGTAAGGAAAGCTTTATTCTAAGTTACTGGCAGAGCAGATGGAAATCACTCTATAGCCTGAGAACTCTGTTGGGCTTTCCCACATCTCCTTGACATTGACATTCCTCGGTTGTAAACTTGACAAGGGGCTTTTAAAAAAGATTTATACCTTAAACCATAGGGAAAGAATTTGAAAGTTTTCTAAAGTAAATGTTCTAGGAAAGAGCAAAATGTCTGTGAGTAGGCCATATGCATTCTGTTATGTCTGGGATGAGAGAGAAGTCAGATGTGTAACAGGAAGAAAGAAACTGAACTGAATAATGCATAGTCTGGCTCAGGGGTTTGTTATAACTGACTTGACAAATCATGAGATTTGTATATATAACATAGAGTGAACTTTATTGATGCTTTCCTTTTATAAATCTTTGAGTATCAGCTGAAAATATATTATGAAGAATGCAATTCTTACCATGTAGATGTTCTGTTATAGTGAATATGATATCTTTGAAAGTGTTCCCACTGATTTTGATGGATTGGAAATAGTCAAAAATATTTCTTCTTCGAAACTAGTTGCAATCTACTCTTCCAAAATGAATCCTATAATTCACAATTTCCATAAGATTATGGTTAGGAGGATGAAGTATGTCTTTTAAGTGATGGGCATCGATTGTGCTCATCTTTTTACTCATGTTGTCCTCTGACTCCTCCCTCCTTATTATCAAAAGAATTACTATTATTGTCAGTGCTTTAATGTCATCATCAGCCCCAAATCTTATTTATACTTGCTCCTCAAAAGACATGATCTAAAAGTAATAGTTTTAACATTTGATGCATGCAAATTTTCAATGAAAAGAAATTGATCTGAGCCTCTCTTTCACATCTAGAGTAATCATTTGATTGAGTTGTGACCATTCAAATACCAAAAGAACAAAATAGAATCAAATGAGTGTCTACATTAACGTTAGTATTCTCTTTTTGTCATTTTCTATGCCTGTTAAGACATCTTTATATTCTAATTTACTATTTACTCCTATGGCTAAATGTAAAAACTCTTGACCTATGGAGTAACCATAGCCTGATAAACTCATCATAAAGTAAAAAAAAAAGGTATAAAGACATTTAAGGGGCGCTGCATAGATGGCTCAGCAGTTAAAAGTGCTTTCTTACAAAGCCTCCGTGCCTGGGTTCAATTCCCCAGCCACTCACATAAGGCCTGATTGACATTCATTTGGAGTGACAAGATATCCTAGCACACACACACACACACACACACACACACACACACACACACACCTGTTCAAATAAATCAACATTATTAAAAAGTATTTAAAATACATAAATTACCAAACATCATAGTTTAGTGACAGAGTTCACTGCAGAGTCAGGTGTCTCCTTCACAATCAAGGGACTGATGGGAAGAGGGTGTTTCCATCACAACATTACCAGCACCTCCTTCTATTGTCTATCAGTAGCCCAAGAAAAGATCAAAGTTACACTAGGAACAACTGTGTCATGTTCCACATTCCCATTATACAAAATTTGACAGCTTTGAGTGGAACCATCATAAGTCACTGAAAATTTGAAGTCAATTTGGTCTACATCACAAATTCCAAGAAAATTAGGGCTATATGGTGAGACTCCATCTTGAAAAATAGCTTAAAAATTGGTTCACAGAGGCTGGAGAGATGGCTCAGTGATAAAGGTGCTTATCTGCAAAAGCTAATGACCCAAGTTCACAAGTTCAATTTCCCAGTGTATAGGTAAAGCCAGATGCTCAAAATGACCCACACATCTGGAGATTGTTTGCAATGGCTAGAGGCCCTGGCATACCCATTATTTCTCTCTCTCTCACTCTCTCTCTCCTCTCTCTCTTTCTCTCTCACTCTCTCTCTTCTCTCTGCTAGCAAATAAATAAAAAATTAAAATTATACACAGATATTAAAAACTTAAAACATGGAGTTTTCAAAGTGCTACTGTAGGAGTTTCTAAATAAAATTAGTTGCTACATAGTTCTTCATTAAGATGAAATAAGAACTCATATTTTGAAATCTAGAGTCAAGAGAGAAAATGTACTGATTATGCATTACTTATTACATAAGTATTGTACACATTGGCAGGCTGTGCTCAATGCTTCTGATAGTTGGCTAGCATAACTTGATTGCAAATCAATTTCATAGGCAATCTTTTGCATTAAAAATAGATACATGTACTAAGAAAATCAACTGCAAATATTGAATATTTTTGAGCACCAATTTTATATAAAATGAAAATATTGCTTTTACATGATTAAGACGTATGCAGATACTATGAAAATGTTGAACAATATAGGTATTTTACAACTGATAGTAAGATAAATTATGCCCTCCTCCTCTAATTCCATAATAAAATATTATATCTTGAGAAAGAAAATTTAAAAAGCACTATTTTAAAGTGACAAATTAGCTTTGAAAAAATGATAAAAAATCACATTAATTATAAGCTTTAAGAATCAAACAGGAAAAGTGTGATTTTTGAGTGCTTTCATGATTATAAATCTTGCATATATCTGAATTTTCTCAATCACTTTTGATTTGAATCATATCAGGCTTTCATAAGAACATATTTGTGTAGAGTTAAAATTATATTATGTTAAATTCAGACATATTTTTTTTTATTTTCCACTGCAAAAATTTTATGCTTTTAACTTCAGTAAACTTTTTACATGTTTTTTATAGATTCTAGAATAGAGTTAATAAACTATAATATGTATGAGAATCAACATTTTTGATGCAGTGCCATAATTTCATATTCTTTATGATAATTGTGGAATTTAGCTTACAAATATAGTTACTCTGTGAAGGCTGTTTTGAATTGGAATTGTTTTTCTTCAATGAAATATTTATTTTCATGTGTGTTTTAGTGCTAAGTAATTTCATTTACTTAAAGTTTCACTTATGGCTTACATTGATTTCTTTGATACTAAACTGTTTTGTATGCTTTTATGTAAATAATATCATGTTTGTCTAACACTATACTAATTATCACATATGTTTACAGTAAAATCTACAATTAAAATTTTCAACTCAAAGAAACTCAAGATATAGTGAATAAGATATTTGGAACAGGGGCAGGAGAGATTTCTCAGTGGCTAAGGTCCTTGCCTGCAAAGGCTAACAATCATGGTTCAGTTCCCCAGTACCCACCTAAAGATAGATGCACAAAGTAGTGCATGCATCTGGAGTTTGCAGTGGCTGGAGGCCCTGGCACACACAAATTTCTCTCTTCTCTCTCTCTCTCTCTCTCTCTCTCTCTCTCTCTCTCTCTCTCTCTCTCTCTTTCTGCTTGAAAATAAATGAATAATATATTTTTAATTCAATGTAATCTTAAAAAATGGTTATTGGAACAGTAAGCCACAAAAACGATAGGGCATTAATAAAGATCCATTAGGAATATGCCTTGGTTGGTTGGAAAGTTGCATGTTCGATTCCTAATCTCCCATTTCTTTGTTTATTAAAGTAATAGATATGCATAATAACAATTTTTATCATTTAATTTCTATCAAAGGTTTTCCATACCTTTAAAGTTCCTGTAACTGTTGCAGTCAGCTTTCTAGTTGCTGTGCAGAAAGAACCCAAACAAAGGCGGCTTGTGGAGGAATGGGTTTATTTGGCTTACGGATCAAGGGAGACTCCATCCTGGCAGGGAAAACGATGACATGCATGCTCAGAGGGGTGGATATCACCTCTGCCACAGCACTGCAAACAGTGGCAGGAAGGTGTGCCAAACACTGGCAATGGGAAGCTGGCTTATAACCCTCATAAGCCCACCCCCAACAACACAGCTTCATCGAGGTTGTAAAACCCAAACTGCAATCAGCTGAGGATCGATCTATCAGAACACATTCATTTGTTTGTGGGGGACACCTGGATCAAACCGTGACAGTGCCTTTCATTTTAATCAGCTTATTTATAATATTTTAATGTTATCCTTTTGCCTCATTTTTTCTTGAATTCCAAAAAATATAGTGTGAAGTATTTTATAGTATCAATGTTTACTAAATTTATATATATATATATATATATATATATATATATATATATATATATATATATATATATATATATATATATATATATATATATTATTTTGTTCATTTCTCATTATCTCAAATAGCTCATCTTGTAAAATTGTTCTTCTAATTAAATTTCTAAGCATCTTCAAAAGTACCAGTAGCAGTGGACTGCTTGTTGAAAAATAATTCCATTTTTTAGATTTTGTAAACAATATTTACTGAATTCTGCATATATATATATATATATATACATACATGTTACCTGTTTTATAACATATGAAAATGTTAGGCTTCAATTGTGTGTGTTTGTGTATGTGTGTGTGTTGTCATGAAAAAGAAAGAGGGAGAAAACTAATAGAATGTGTGTGAGATGACAGCAGGAAGGGAACTATTGGACCAGGGAGAAGGAGGTAACAGAGAAGAGAGAAAGATGAAAGGGAATCACAGTGAGAAGGAAAGATAGAGCAAATTATGCATGAAAATGACATAATGTAGTCTATTAATCTGCATGCTAGTGTAAGAACCAATAGAAATACAATGAAATGTGCCATTGGGACAAACAACAACCAGAAGCATTGGACAGGAAGAAGGGATTTTTGTTGTAATTAGCTTATCATTGCTGCAGAGAGAACCTGGTCAAAAGTAGCTTGTAGAGGAAAGAGTACAGACTCAGGGAAAGCTCCGTGATGGCAGGGAAAATGATGGCATGAGCAAAGGCTGGACATCACCTCCTGGTCAGCATCAGGTGGACAACAGCAGCAGGAGAGTGTGCCAAACAACAGCAAGGGCAAAGCTGGCTAGAACACCCATTAACTCATTCCCAAAATAAAAAAATAGGCTATTTACCATAATAGAATATTAAACATTAATGTTATTGTCAATGCAAAGCTGACTTCTTACTTAAAAGAGAAAAATAAACTATTTATTCTTCAATAAATTTGAGTGACATAGCTCATGATTCATGTTGCCCCAAATATGTTCCAACATGAAAATGGTTTCCAAAAGTCTATTATTTCAGAAAAATATAAGAATGTTATGAACCAAGGTTTATATTTTTAAATAAACTGGTGGAAATATCAGATAGTTGTGAGTAAAGAATAGATATTTGTATAGTAAGTTTTAGATGTTGGCTAGAGAAATAAGTTGATCTGTAAAATGACTAGAAAGAGATATAGAGACGTAAATTAGAGTCTGATCAGCAAGCCCCACAAGGTGTCTATGTTCTCCTTTCCAGTCAGGGAACTGGTCCTATCACTCAGCACTGGTCAGGGGGAGGCGTCTGCTCACACCTGCAAGCTGAGTACATGAATCAAGGAGTGGGTGTAGGTAGTTGGAACCTGCTGGGACCAGCTTTGTTGTTTTTCTCAGAGCCATGTCCTCTGACTTTTCTTCTAGTGCTGCCAACTTTACTGTTTTAACCCTAACTTTTGCTGTTAACAATTACACTCTTTAAAAAAAAAAAAAGTATGGAAGACAGACCTCATCCCAAGAAGGAACTAAATGGCAGCCAGGGTCACAGAGCAAGATTTATTAAAAGAGATGACATGCAATTGTACAAATCTAAAAGTCACATTTTTTCACATTTTCTATTGACTGGCATGAGTACATTTCACCTTTAAAGAAACGAAATAATAAGTTTATATAGCATAAATATCATATATGTTTCTGAATATGGTATTAAGTAAGTAGAAGACCTCAAAATATTATGGAAAAAAAGAAAAAAGAATTGAACTATGTTTTCTTACAAACAGTGATGTGGGTGTAAACAGGAACTCTGACTTCTGGGAGGGTCACAAAGAAGGACTGAAAGTGCCCAAACTGCATCTCAGCTGAAGCTTGATCTAATCATTGATGAATCAGACAGGCATGGTTTTAGAGCAATGGGTAAGCACCAAAGAAAGTCCCAGAAAGAATGAACTCATGTCCTCTAAAGAAAGATAGCTCAAATATTTATACCCCTGTGGGACGTCAGTTCGAGAACATAATGTGAGAGCAGCTTTTTTTATTGTCCATAATGAGTTACATTATTTAATAGGCAAACAATGAGTTGTTATCCCCAGTTCCCCAATGCCCCTCTTCCCCATCCCCAATCAGCTGGATATCCTCCTTGGGTAGTCTGGATCAGTCCTTGGGGCAGGGGACCATGGATAGCCTAGGAGACATGCCAGTCAATAGTCTGGTCCTGCTGGCCTTA
>PVHP010002716.1:73522-85796 GCA_004024765.1 Zapus hudsonius
TCTCTCTCTCTGTCTCTCTCTGTCTCTTTCTCTCTCTCACACACACACACATTCAGTTACCCTTAAGAAATAATGATGCATGTAAACTTTGAGACTCATTATTAATTATATATTTGACCTTATAATGTCATGTGCTCACAAATCTGAGAGAAAATATAATTGACAGAATAATTGGAAAGATACATTAATGAAAACTTCAGGGTGGATCCAATAGCTTTTCATCTGTCCTAGTGAGAACCGATGAATTTCTGAGATAACTTACCAAATAATCTTGCAGACAATGGGGTGAAAGAAAAAAATACTGAAGAATGACATCTGAGTTATCTCACAATTTAGGTGAACCAGAAATTAGGAGACAAAAGTTATTTCCTATTTTGTTCATGATAAATGTAAGACATGGCTAACTTGATGAAGTTCACATACTCGAAAAAGGTGAATTATCAGAATTTGTATCCAAATGTGAATGTATCCAAATGCTAGTAAGTTCTTAATAACCATTCTTAATCATCTTGCAAAAACAATGAAAAAGACTTATTTGGTAAGTATATCAACAGCTAACTGAGTTGAGACTAATAATAAAAAGAACTCAGATGGATGTTGCCAAAATATACCTGCATTTAAAATATTAATTTATTTCTGGGTATTTATGTATGTATGTTTGTTTTGTAAGAATAACCAATGTTTAGCTTCACTTTAAAAACCCATGTATTATGACATCTGGGAAATGTAAGAAATCCCATTGTCCTGACTATTTACCATATGTGAATGTGACCAAAGTGCTTTAGATGGACAGGCAATTATGACAATGTTACTGGAACAAACAAATGCACGTATTACAATGTAAGTTGAAACAGAGATAAAAAGGAGGGGAAGCCCTACAGCATATTATAGATCATAAACGAGTGCACCTTTCAAGATATAAAGAAGTCATAAGTACAGAGAAGGCACAAATAAGAAATGGCAATAATGGCTGATGAGGTGACTCAATGGTTAAAGGCACCAGCTTCCAAAGCCACATAACCAGGGTTTGTGTGTCCAGCACCCATGTAAAGCCAGATAGGTAAAGTGGTGCATGAATCTGAAATTAGTTTGCAGTGGCAAAAGGCTCTTGATTGTTCATTCCTTCTCTCCCTCTCTCCCCTCACAAATAAATTTTTAAAATAGTCAAAACACGAAATATAGATAGTGAATTCCAGGTCAGCCTGGACTAGAGTGAGACCCTACCTTGAAAAACCAAAAAAAAAAAAAAAAATAAGAAGAAGAAGAAAAGAAATATCAATTAATTTCTATATTTTTTCTACCATAAGGGTAAGAATATAATTGTAAAACTTTACTTTCAGTATGTGACACATTATATGTTTCATAATTATATATTTTATTAATAACTGATGTTTCTGTTGACGTTTTTGCCATTGAATAGTGAAGTATTCTACATACAAGAAAAGGCATTCCAGAAGGTCAAATAAACATTACATTACATAAGTGTTTTTATTATGAATACATTATAATTGTGTCAAATAGTGTAGTTCATCGGAGCCAAGCCCTATTGAACTTTTGCATATTATCTTATTAAATAAACAAACAATGATATTTAGAATAAAAATAAATAAGCTAATTGCAATATCCTTAAATAATGATTCTACTGTGAGCATTATTGCATGAGGGATGATAATAATTACAAAACTCACATCAGCATTTCTAAAAATATATCCTCTTGTGGTAAACTGATGGGAGACTCATATTGTTTCAACAATTTTTAGAATATATAAATATTAAAATGTAATAAATTTAGTTGCCCAAAGTGAAAATTGCTGATACAGAATTAAAGTAAGTGTTCGTAGTAATAAAAATCACTATTAATAAGGGGTAGGAGAAAACTTTTCTAAGCAATATATGAATCATTGTTTAACTTATTCTTTTCCTTATATAATCTCAGCTTGAACTAGAAGGCTACTGAAGAACATTAATGCCTGCATTAATGTACATTTTGCAAGCTAACATTTTTCTCTATGACAGTTTCATACTCAAAATTGTAAGTAAAAAAGCCTCCATCCACATAATTTTATGGTTATATTTTAAAATATAATAGTGCTATAATTTGGGCTGGGGAGATGGCTCTGCGTTTAAGGCACTTGCCTCCAGTGCCTAAGGCCCCGGGTTCAATTCCCCAGGACCCACATAGGCCAGACCAACAAGGTGGTGGCCCTGGTTCTCTTTCTATCTCTCTCTGTCTCACTCTCTCTTTCATTCTCTCTCTGTATCTCTCTGCTTAAAAATGAATAAATAAAAATATTTAAAAACAGTGCTATAATTTTACACCTGAAAGTCAACAGTAGTCCTTGTAATGATAATGTATTTAGTCATTAATATTAATCATTAAAAACATCTGTAGAATATTTGGTTTGAATCTCTCTTGGCATCATTAAAAGCAATCTGATTTTCACGCTTTTATCACCACTAACAAAAAGATCAATTAGGTTCTAAGCACTAAAGAAAATTATGTACTTTGTCATATGTGTGGATGGCGTTTTTCCTCTGTGATATTAATAGGATGTACACACTATTGAATAAAAAGCATATATTAAATGTAGAGTAATCTAAAGTCATAAGAATCATAATTAGTTATGTTTTGAGTAAGCTTGGATTCACCAAATATAACTGTGAAAATTATTGTATCTGAGATTATAGATTAAAATAAAAGATAATGACAATTTTACCTTATAAAAATACCAACTCATCATTATCAATTCACAATGGGCCTTATGTAAGCTCTTTACTCAATATTTTTTAAATAAAAGTTTAAAAAAAATTAAATTATATTGGGAAATGTAAGAGTATGTTAAATAATGAACACATATTATTTTTAGTAAGGTTATTTTGAAAACAACCATTTTGTAGATGAAGAAATTTTCTTTGTTTCTATATAAAATAACTATAAGTACAAAAAAATCATAGTTGCTGAAAAATATAGTCAGATTATGTTCTGAGCCATGTAGTCATTATGTTCTTCCTTATATTTCCTATTTCCTAACACGACATCATGTATCTTGAAATGTCCCAGCATATCTACTAACTTCCCTGTATATAGACTGCCCCTCAATTAATATAATGTCAAAATAGTAAAAGTTTAACATAGTAAAATTAAATCACTAATACATTGGCTTAAGTCAATTCATTAGCTCTGCCAGTTTGTAAAAATTACTTAATTCCCCTAAATTGCTCATAGAAATTTATCATTGACTATTTCATGATTTTTTTTTCTGTTTCACTAACCTACTTAAAATATTATTTATTGTTAACATGTAGAAACACTGTGTAAATAAGTCTGATGTAGGTACCCCCATTTACCTCTGCCCTGCCCCAATTCAGTGGGGGCCCTCTTCAGTGGGATTGCTAGAAATCTCTATGCCACAGAGGGCTGCAAATTGTGCAAACAACAGCCAGCTTTTTTTTTTTTTTTGAGTGGAACAATGCCTCTGGTTATTTCCCCCACCATGGTTCTTACAATCTTTCCTCCCATTCTTCTTCAAAATTCCAAACCATGGTGCATGAGTTTTAAGCCTGTTTTACTGTTGAGCACTTAATATTCTCTGGGTTTCCGTTTTGGGTTATTTTGAGTATCCTCTGTGTCTGTCTCCATTACCCTTACATAGGTTGTCTGACTTGCTGTGTGTCATAGTCACTCACACTCTGCTGGGGTAAATCACAAAACCAGGCACAATTGATGGGAGGACATGATTTATTGAAGCTACAGATTCAGGGAAAGTTCCATAATGGCAAAAGAAGCTTGCCCCCTTTCACAGGTCCAAGCAAAGAGAGGCACCCATCACCAACACCATATACCAGCAAATAGGGGGGTAGTGAAGGGAGGGAAATTTCCTTCTCCTTTACATAGCCTTAGGGTGGGGGTCTTACAACCCTATCCCAGACTTAAGGGCTTCCTGAGTCTCTGAAATTTCCTTCCTGAACTGCACACAAGAAGGGATGTTAATTTCTAGCTCTTCTGAGCTTCCTTATACTCTGCCCCCTACTGAGGCTGTCTTCTTGTTAACATCCTCAGAGACCCACATAAGGTAAATAAAAAGATAAAGTTGACAATAAAACCTAACCATCACAAACCCACCCCTTGTTATCTTGACATCAAAACATGACTTTTGCATCATATTTAATTTCCAAATGAAGACAGTAACAAGAGCATAATTCGACCTAGCATAATATTACTATCCCATGTACAAACTCAAATGCATAATCTTCCCCCAGCACAAGGCAAGATCCCTTAAATATGAGTGCTGTAAAACAAAACATGTTACCTACTTTTCCCATATAATGGCACAGAGTAAACATTTGCAACTGCTATGAGGCATAACAAGTAAAGACTGCAATGCAGACTCAACATCCATTAGACAAACACCCAACATCTGCAGTTCAAGTCCCATATCACAACCAGTGACTGACAGGCTTTGGATTTTCCAATTCTAACCCTCCTGCTTGGCTGAGCAGCTAAGGAAAACTTCCATTCCAAGCCAACAGCACTCTATTGTAGCACTTGCACAATCCTGGTATATCCGAAACATCTTCAGGTCTCCATTGCTAGCCAGGATCCATCTTCCAATGGCTTCATTTGCCAATAAGGAACTTCATTCACTGTTCCCAATACCACATCTCAGCAGGGGCACCTGGAACCATGTGCACTTCATGGCCCACTCAAAACATGCATTTCTCATGCTTCCAAAAACAATACAAAGTATGCAGGACACAGCCGTGTTGTTAGCTCAGGGACAAAATAAATTGTGACCTTGAAGTGCAGCTTTCTTCCTTTAAGATATCTCTATCCAAAAGAGTTGGAAGTCTATCATTCAGTCCTTCCTGACTGGAAACATCTCAGGCAGCCTTTCTTTTTCAATGTAGAACAGTTAGGTGCTCTTCTTTAGAATTGTTAATGTGATGACAATAGCAGATTCAGTAACCTAAATATCAGTCTCTGTGCCATTAAACTAAACTTGTTTTGAGTTAAATTCTCTGTTCCATATCATTTGCCAAACACAGCTGTCTATTACTTGAGTTCAACCTTGATCAAACTCTCTGTGCATGGGCAGTAGAATGGAGACACCTCTTATTCCAATAACACACTTCTAATAACTTCCTCTTCAATCTCTCCTTACCATTAGAAAGTTCAGAAAACAAGCCTCCAAATGCAATTCTCCCTACACTTACATTTCAAAATTCTCATCAGAATAATCTATAAAACTAGTTTATTGCTCTGGAAGGCATCTTTTGTTGCAAGTACCAAGTCCATTTCCATTCCTCTAACACACATGTTCCAGAAAACCAATATCCACATGGTCAGATTCTTCTCAGCAATCCTACCCTATTCCTGGTACCAAATTCTGTAGTAGTCAGCCACACACTGCTGGGATGAATCTCCAAACCAGGCACAGTTTATGGGAGGAAATGATTTATTGAAGCTACAAATTGAGGGGAAGTTACATAGTGACAAGAAGGCTTGCCAAATCCAAGCAAAAGGAGAAACCCATCACCAATACCATACACCAGCAAAAGCAGGAAGAGCAAAGGGAAATTTCCTTCCCTTTATATAGCTTTAGGGTGGGGGTCTTGCAACCCTATCCCAGACTTAATGGTTTTCTGAGTCTCTGGAATTTCCTTCCTTCACTGCCCACACAAGAAGGAATGTTAATCTCAACTTCTACTGAGTTTCCTTATATCCTGCTCCTACTGAGGCTGCCTTCCTGTAAGCATCCTCAGAGACCCACCACAGATAATTAAAAAGATCAAGTTGACAACAAAACCTAACCACCATACTGTGGAAGCAGCACTCTTGTTCTTCTGCCACATATGGGGTTTAATTTGGGTCCTAGATGATGAGTTAGAGGTGGTTCATCT
Organism: Zapus hudsonius; assembly: GCA_004024765.1. Classification (NCBI taxonomy): domain Eukaryota; kingdom Metazoa; phylum Chordata; class Mammalia; order Rodentia; family Dipodidae; genus Zapus; species Zapus hudsonius. The sequence goes on from PVHP010002716.1 coordinate 79,424, forward strand.
CCTGCCTGGGTGTCAGCCATCATCTCAGGCCTGGTTGTTGGAACTGAGTTGTCCACTGTTCTCGCTGCCTTCAAAGCCTCTGGAGTTCTTGCCTTGTGTTCTCCCCTAGAATACTGGTATATCTACACTTTCTCTTTCTTAACCCAGCCTCCTCTTCATCAGATTTTTAAATGACATTGAATTTTTGTATAGCAGATAATTCATAGCATTATGCAAAATTAATAGTACATATAGGTAAGTGAAGCAATCATTTACTAGATGAATTAATATATTTAAAATATAGCAATGACATCAAACAGGCTGTACAGGGAAACATGCATTATAATATGAAGGAAAAACTTCAATAGAAGATTCTATAAAATCAATTTTAAGTGAAATAACTTTCAAGATGATGTTTTCGTTCTCTTATAAACTGAGTGTTGCAGTTATCTACTCATTGCTATGATTAAACACCTGGAGAAAAGCAGCATAAGACGGTAAGGGTTAATCTCAGCTGATTGTAAGGAAGGGAAGTTTCATCCTGGTGGAACAGAGGCCAGGCATCACATCTTGTCACATCAGTAAGTGTGAGCAAGTTCTGAACACCCAGTGACTGGCATGGGATAAAAACCTTCAGGCCTGTCTCAGTGGCACAGCTTCTCTGCAGGAATCCATCTCCCTAAAGCTTCACCACTTGAGCAGGAGGCTTAATCATCATAAACTCATGAGGCTGTGAGGGGCATTACAATGCAAAACACCACACTCAGTGACTTTACAATGTCTAGTGTCTCTTATGAAGTCTCTTGCAGTGTGTTAAGCATCCTTGTTAAGAACATCAAAGTTTGAGTTCCGATCTGGGGGAACTTGTCAGTCACCTGCAAAAGTGACAGTCACCAATGTTTATAGAGCTTTAGCAATACAACAATTCTCCTGAAACCCTACCTCAATAAATAAATAACTGAATAAAAATTAAAAATCTGATACAATTTCTTCTGCCTTATTTAACTCTTCAGAGAGTACAAACTTTCCAGTAGCTTCTCTTCTCTTAAGCAATGGTTAGCTGTTGAAAGAACTGAGCATTATAACTCATTATGGACAATAAAAAAGAATATGTAGATGCACAACCAGGCAGAATGAGAAAGTGTAAACCAATCAATGGATGAATGAATAGAATGTATTGGTGGGTATGGGTCTATGCAAGTAAAAGAACTCAAAATGATTTATATGTAAGTAAAATTGGAATGTGAGTTGAAAAAGAGTAATTGTTATTCAACTAAAAAGTTCAAAGACCATTTTGATCATATCTATTTAGAGAAAACAAGATGGATATTGTGGAAAACTTTGATGTCATCTTAATTAGTTTGGTATTGTACAGAATACCAGAGAATGAGTAATTCTGGAGTTTCTGTCTAGGGGTCCCTGGCTCTGTGACATGATACAGAGCAGGATGTGTGATGACTCCATGTAGCACAAACAAAGTGTGTGTGGTGTCCTTGCTTCATGATACCTTGTTCCCCTGAAAATTAATTCAGTCAAATAGACCTAACCCAACTCTGAGACATTGGCATTTGTTTCCAAGGATGCTATTTCCTTAAACTAATCATTTCTCATGAGATTCTACAATGCTGTCACATCATAGAGGGTATGCCATGGCAAGTTCAATTGTTCAGGACAGAACATAGGATAAGGTTAGATTCAACACGAAACTACTCCAAGAGTTAGACCAAAACAAGACTCTGATGAGACCTCAGGGTGTGGAGCCCTTTGCTTCTGCTTTATCTGTGTCTGGTTCTAGTTTGTGGCCTCCAGGTTTAATATCCTGAGATGGGAACCTCTGGAGAAGGTGAATGCTCCCTGTCATCACTATCTACCAATGAGCAACATTTTCAGACAGTTAAAAATAAACAGTGGAAAAACTACTAGCTCCTTATCAACACTTTTAAAATGTTTCCCCTTATATGCTGTTACAATCTTATCCCAAGTACACATCAAGAAAGTGAAACAGAAACACAGCCAGATAAAGGCCTTTAGAGAGAGGCTTTCAGAGCTGATTAGATTAACGGAACAAAGAGAGGAAGAGGTCATTTTCAGTCGGAACTAAAGGCAACAAGAAAGGGAGGGTGCTTTTGAGGAAGACACTACCTCTAACTTTCCCTTCATTTCAGACTGGCTGTACTTCTCAATCTCAGGCATCTCATCCCCCTCCCTACCCGAGCAGCAGCAGCAGTGAACAGTGTCTAATCGCAGCACAACTACTCAACTCAACTAGCTAACACCATCCCATATATTAACTGTTTTTCTTGTCTCAATAACGTCCTCTGTTGCATAAAATATTCCTGAACCCTGAGATTCATTCAGTTGTCTTAATTTCTTTGAATCTGACATGATATCTGAGATATTTTGTGTCATGTTTATCCACACTGTTTCTTTCTTTTTCTTTTTTTTTGGGGGGGGATCTATGTTGTGTATACCCCTCAGTTGTCACTGGGTGAGGTTACCTCATAAATTTCGATTACAGCAACTTTTCAGAAATGTTGCATGCAACACTGGAAAGCATGTACCATTGATTTAATGAATTACTAATGGTGGACAATACGGTCAGCCAAAATAATTTAACATAATAAGTTCATGGCTGGGAATTTTAAGTGTTCTACTTAAAGATACTGACTTACATTAAGATGCGTTGTGGTGTGTACACATAGAGAAAAGAAAGATAATTTATACATACTTGTATTTGACCAAAATAAATTTACTGCCAGAACAATGATGAATATTTATTAAATAAGTCACAAATAATTTTTGATAAAATAAATTTTTTCACAAAAAATATTTGATAAAGTAACAGTCAGTTTGAGTAGTTAAATTATATTTATAATTCATCAAAAAGTTTGTCCTGGTTTGTTTGAGTAACTTTTGTGGAAACAATCATCACATGCTTGAATGAGGTTGTGAACTCACTTAACCTAAACTATGCACCTGATTCAGTCTGTGACTCAAGATCTACTGTATGGATGTTTATTGTTTATAAGGAAATGTAGAATTTATTTTTTTAAATATGCTGTTAGCCTCACATATATTCCAATAGGAAGGTAATTTTGGTTGTGTCACAAATATAATAAGAAAGTTGAAGTCAGCAAAGTGCCATACAGGTGTTTAAAAATATATTTTTCTCCCATGCACAGTGTACTATGAAATTTGCACACAATATTGAATTGTGTTAATTTTATATTTATGAATTTTAACATTTGTCATATTTTCTGTAAACATTTAGCTTAGTGTTTTCAATACTAGACATTGGTGAGACCAGGCTCAGCCCTTAATTTGAGCATTTATCGTCTTTCTATATCACAGTATCATACACAAGAGAAGTAGCCATATAGTTTGTTAATTAAATAAAGAACATGAATTTACTATAGCTTAACTATTAAAATGTAAGAACAATAAATGATTCTAAAATCATTAATTTAAATGTGATATTAAAAGTGAAATCATACCTTGCATTAAAGTGTATATTAACTGCATAAATTTATTATATTTTCAATATATGCAATGGTTTTATTTATCTTGAAATATCCTATCTATTCATTTCACTGTATTATAGCTACCTTTATGGTTATTCTGGCTAAAAACTTTGTAATTGAAATCTTTTTTTTCTCTCTAACTTCACATACCAGGCTGTTGAATTTTATTTTAAAATTCTTAAATCTGCCACTTGACTTTATCTGCCAAATTATCAAAACCAAAATGTAATATACTTTTACCTGGATGAAATACTCCTGTTAGCCGCCAAATGACTCTTCCTAGATTCTAACATAAATGACCAGTTTTAGTTCAGTGTCTGTTACTAAAATCCTTCCATGACTCTCCACCGTAGTTCTTTTGAAGGACAGACTCATTTATTTGTTGTAAATGGCTCTGCTTCTTGATTTTCTCTATCCCCTCCTGGCCATGTACCTTGGCTCCTTCTCACTCTCTGTTCCTCCAGCATCCTTTCCTGTGCCTGGCAATACACACTCAGTAAACATAAGTTTTTTAAAACATTAGGTGCGTCTGAGAGAGGTGGTACATGCCTTTGATCCCAACTCTCTTGAGAGGCAGAAATAGGAGGATCAATTCGAGTTCAAGGCCAGCCTGAGACTACATAGTGAATTCCCAGTTAACCCGGGCTAGAGTGAGACCCTACCTCAAAAAACCAAAACCAACAACAACAAGAAAACAAGGTGCATAGCTTTTAATTTTGTACATTAACTTATTTTCAATTATAAGATTACTATCATGTAATTCACATCACTGTCTTGATCACTTAAAATAGGATAATTTCCAGATCTTCTGAACTGGCAGACATAAGGTTCTTAGAATTCCCCTTTCAACACCATCATTTAAAACTGATTTCACCCTTTAGTAGCCCAAAGTCTTTGGCTTTTGCCAAGTTAACTTACTTTAACTCAAAAGTATCTTACTTCTTCTCTTTGAGTATGTCTTTTAAATCCTCATTCCCTTTGAATTCCTATTCTTTGATTAGTTGATTGATTGACTGAAATTAATTAATGAATTACAAAATATAATCATGGTACACAGAGGGGACAGGGGATTTGTGTCTATTTCAGAAGCACTCATTTATTTCATTGAGATTCCATGAAATTTTCACTTTTTTGACTGGCAAGTTATTAAACAGAGAGTAATCTAACACTGTGTTTTTTTTTCAAGGGCTGATTTGGCGATATCATTGTTTTTTTTTAAATTAATTTAAGAAAGTCATATTTCTGGCAATAAGGCAATGCTAACAATATGAATGTTTGTGGGATGCACATGGGTTGATGGTCTAAGAGCTTTCATTTTAAATGTACTTGATATCATTTATTGTTTAGAGTATGCTGAGAAATGCTGCATGAAGAAATTCTGTTTAGGGATGATATTCATGACGTTGAAGTGGACATACACAGTGAACATGTTGATGCTGAGTATTTGGAGAAGCAACTCAAAGGAGGAATAGCCAGATTAGATGCTGGCTGAGAGTATTTGCTCTCAGATCTCTTCACAGAGTACAGGGATTTTGACTAAAGATCTCTGGCTGGGTGTTTCTAGGTTCTTTGTGTCTTGCCCAAAGAATTTGAAAAGATGCCCACAATACAGAGAGCAGCCAGAAACTTAATTAGAGCATATAGAAAAAGGCACAGACATGGGGATGAGATTGCACTGCAAGGGAGCAGCTAGCTAGCTACTTGAGTTGAGTTCCCCAAGAGTGGGTTAGTTTGCAGCTTCTTCCCAGGGTCTAACAGGAGGAGCTGTTGTTACTAGGGGAAAATGTGTGGGTGGTTCTCTGTCTTTATTGACAGACTTGAGTTATATAAGCTTTTCTCTAGTGTGCCTGCCACTTCCTATAGTGCATCTTATTCATAAAAATATGCTTATTTATTTGCATAGAGAGGCCTCTTGCTTCTGAGAACCAACCAACTCAAGATTCATGCTCCACTTTGTGCATCTGGCTTTCCATGGATACCTTGAATTGAACCCCTGATGGCAAGCTTTGTAAACAAGCATTTTTAACCACTGAACTGTCTCCCCAGCTCATCTGATTTTGATAAGTACACCCAAATGTACATAGACATAATAGGGTAAATAGAGAATTCTCCTTAAAAGTTCACTTAGAAGACACAGTTGGCCTCGCTGAGCATGCATCCAAAATGAGGACATGCCAAATTAGTGTCATGCCTCTACACCTCCTGATCACGATATGTCATGAACATGCTTTTGTTCTGAGTTAATTTAAACATCTTTATTTTCAATAATTAGATACATTGTATGAGCAAATCTTGTGGTGGAAACCCCATTTCCCTCCTCCTTGTCCCCAACCCACTGGGGGGGCCCTACTTGGTGAGCATACTGGATCAGTCCATGGGGTAGGGTTCATGGAACATACATTAATAGAAACTGACCACAGGGCTGGAAAGATGACTGTTGTGGTCAGCTTTCTAGTTGCTGCACAGAAAGAACCCAAACAAAAGTGGCTTGTAGAGGAATGGGTTTATTTGGCTTACAGACTCGAGGGGAGACTCCATTCTGGCAGGGAAAACGATGGCATGAGCAGAGGGCTGGACATCACCTCTGCCACAGCACTGCAAACAATGGCAGGAAGGTGTGCCAAACTCTGGCAAGGGGAAGCTGGCTTATAACCCCATAAACCCGCCCCCAACAACACAGCTTCATCAAGGTTGTAAAACCCAAACTGCCATCAGCTGAGGATTGATCTATCAGAACACATTCATTTGTTTGTGGGGGACAGCTAGATCAAACCATGACAATGACTCTGCTACTAAAGGCACTTGCTTGCAAACCCTGATGGCCTGGGTTCTAATTTCCACTACACAGGTAATGCCAAGCACACAGAGTGGCA
>PVHP010002717.1:0-86014 GCA_004024765.1 Zapus hudsonius
GGTGATATACATCTATTTAATTAGCTTTACATAAATATCTTACTATATTCCAGACACCATCTTTTATTTTTGCTGACTCTTTGATGTTTATTTTCCTCCATGTAGTCTTTGTTATGATTTGTCCTTCTGTAGCTTGCATGAAGATGGTCACTCCTGAGACATCTCTCATGCTTGATTCTTGTCTGTTACAATGGCTATGTGGGCTACTTTGAAGCTATGATATCACAATCAATCTGTCAGGCACACGGAGCTCTTATCTTTAAAATGGGGACTAATTTTTACTTGAGTCACAAGAAATAATTGACACGGAACATTGTTATGAGAATGTAATTCCTTATCTTCTCCTCTTTCGCTTGTCTTTTGGCACTTAACCGCCCCACCAAGTCTCTAATTTGCTAGGCTTTTTCATCCCATCCTATCCTTGAAGATGGTTAGCTTGCTTGTCTCCTTTAACTCCCAGGTTATTCAGTGTAGGAAATGCAAAGATAACTTCATCTATGTTTCCACTCCATGAACTAACTACAGTGTAGAGCAATCAAGTATGGTGAGGCAAGAAAGGGAGAAATGGACTTTTCATTAATTAATATATTTCTAAAAATATTACTCAAAATGTTAAGAATCTCTGGGGCATTTTAAAAAGAAAATAAAAGCAAACTTGTTCTGAAGGTGGGGGAGTTGTCAGTACCACCATTATACTGAGAGGCCTGGAATTCCTCATTAGAAGAGCTTGGATATGTCTCTTTCTTTCAGCAAGGAAAGAACAACCAGCTGTAACATTCCTTCACTAAGGCAATGGTCAACTTCTTGGACACCCATGAGGAAACTGAAGATTTTACTCTACACTGTCTCCCAAGTCAAATCCAAGTCTCACCCCTCAGAAAGTCTCAGTTTGATGGTAGCCTGTCTACAGTGTCTGCTACTCTTTCATTTGGTCATCATTGAAACATCTCTCGTGTGCTTTTAAAAGCCACTATAGTTTTTGGTATACTAGTTCAAGGTCATGGTGTCTCTAAGGATTTTATATTTGGTTTTGAGGGGCATAAGTGTTGCTATTCATTACCTTTATCATCGGCAGCACCCTTCTCCCTCACACCTATCAATAACATCATTCCTTCTTTCTCTTTATTTACCTTGTATCATTTAACTTATTCATTTATATCAGAAAATTTAAAGTTTAATCACTATCAATGTCCACAGCTTAAGAATTTCATTACTATTTCAAAGAGTTAATGATAAAGTACAAATTCCTAATCTGAGAAAAAAATATTGACAATGTTTGGTCGTATTGGCCTATTTCTTTTGAAATTTATTTTTCATTTTGAGACATTATCTTTGGTTTTCCTAATAGTGGAAGATGAAGGTTTAAACTCTTTCAAACCAAACACCCTTAGTCTCCTCAGTTTTCACAATACAACATGATAACATTTGCATTCAGTTCAAAATGGTATTCTTTCTATATATGTACACTTGTGTGTGCATGAGTGTGACCACAGAGCATGTAGTAAGTACATCATGACCATATTCCCTTCCTCAGGTGACTATTTTTATAAACATAAGTAATTAACACATATCAATAAAGCATTTAAATTAAACGTTTACAACAGAAATGTGAACATGCCCACATTATGGCCAAGGGTGTTAGTTTACCAGTCTGATTTTTTCTCTCCCATCTTCCTCCACTCATCTGTGCCACTTGCCCCCCCGCCAATTTGTGCTGAACTGTAATGTTGAGAATTACTGCAACCATTCTCCTTGACTAAACCTTCCTTTCCTGGGATTTCTTAAGTTCTCATTTCTGGTTTTATTTACACATTTTTGTAAAGCAGGGTTTTCAGTAGCTTTCTCAATAAAGCTTACATGAGAGCAAACATTTTCTGAGAGCTTGTATTTCTAGAAACCTCCTTCATTCCGTCTTTCCACTTTGATGTATAGTGTGGCTTCATACTAATTCTAGGCCAGAAATCTTTTGCCCCAGAATTATTAGGTTATGACTTTTTTTCCAGCCCTCATGGTTGCTTTTGTGAAATATGGTTTTTTGTAGTCAGCTTTCTAGTTGCTGCGCCAAAAGAACCCAAACAAAAGCGGCTCATGGAGGAATGGGTTTATTAGAATTATGGACTTGAGGGGAGACTCCATCCTGGAAGGGAAAACAATGGCATGAGCAGAGGGGTGTACATCACCTCCACCACAGCACTGCAAACAGTGGCAGGAAGGTGTGCCAAACACTGGCAAGGGGAAGCTGGCTTATAACCCCCATAAGCCCTCCTCCAACAACACAGCTCCAGTGAGGTTGTAAAACCCAAACTGCCATCAGCTGGGGATGGATCATTCAGAACACATTCATTTGTATGTGGGGGACACCTGGATCAAACCATGACATGGTTCTATCCTCATGCTGCCTCATTCTGTATCCTGTGAATGACTTTGTTTGGTTAGTTTTCTCTTTGGAGATTTTTAAGACACTTGATTTATCCAAGTGTGCACATTAGCAGGTATGTGTGTGTTTCAGGGAGGTTATGGGGTACCTTAATTTTGTCCTATTACTCAATATCATTGTAGATTTTCTTCACATTTTATTACTTCTGAGCATGAGTTTAGTGTTGTGGAGAAGGGGAAATCATAGGCTATGAGAACCTGGATGCTGATTAGATTGAGATTCTGTCTCTTCAGGTGGGTGTGTCATCCATGCTATTTTCGGCAGACCATTTATAGTTACCTACAAACCACTGCAGGCTAAGCTACTTCAAATGACAAACACCATCTTGCACAGTTTCTCCATATCAGGAATGCAAAGTCAGCTTGGTGATTGTGGCTTGGGATTTTTCAAGCCAAGCTATGGGCTCTAGTCACTTCAAGATTGGGCCAGGGATTGACACCTACATTCACTGGTTTCAGCTCCTGTACAGAGGAACCTGGTTCCAAGAACCAGGAAGCTTAATTCCCTCAAAATGAGGTCCTGGGCAAGAGAGAAATTTAGAACTCAGTAAAGACAGAAGTGCAGGACATAGGCTCATCTAAGTAGTGGCAGATCAGGATGGGTTCTTCTAAGCTTAACAAAATCACCACAAAGACCAACTCTGGTCGAGTGTAGGAAACAACTTGTTAATGTGATCCAGTATTGGGGGGGTTGTGTGGAACAGCATGTTGATGGCAGGCTCCTATGAGAATTTGGGGGGCAGGGTTTTTGTTTTTTTTTTCTCTTCTTTTCATAATGAGTTTTTACAGAAAGATTCCATGAGTCCCTTGAGTGGTGTATTAGCTCAGTATATGAGACTTTGGGAAGCCCAGTCTGGGATGGGAGAAGGAGGTCTCACATGGGTATTCAGATATTTGCTTAGATCTTTGGTTTTGTAGGACAGTTTCCCTCTCACCCTTAAATCTGACCACTCACTGCAACTGTGATTGGTTCCATGAGAGAAATCTGGAGAGCACATAAGATGCTGGAAGGAAATGGACCTAGGTCCATGTGGGCATTTTACAGGCTTTCTACTAATCCTCCTTCCACCAGTCCCTCCCTGGCCTTCTAGGTTACCCAGCTTCCCTGATTCTTGGGTTTTGTTAGATTTCTGCAGCTTCAACTGGCCTCCATAGCCACAGCTGGTATTAAGCCCTAGCAACTGTCCATCTGGTGGGTAATTACCACGAACACCTCCACTGACCAACCCCCGCTAGAAGTTTTGATAGTTTCATTCATCTGCACTCATTTTCTCTCCAGTTCAACTGGTTTTGAGCTTTGATATGTTACCTTTCTCACTGGCTTTGTGGAGAGGTTTTACCTTGCTTGAATTTCTGTATTGAGGCTGCCACTTAGCATGCATTTCTATTCTTCTTGTGCTGTCTCAGTATATACATAGGAAGAATTTCCTCAAACATTTACAAACTAATCAGCTTATCCTTACCAAAGCTTTTGAGATGAGAATAGAACAGATTTGGCTTTCCAGGACTCCTTTGATTAGGGGCTGCTTTAGAATGTAGATTGTTAAGAAGATGGAAATGGTCAGTCTAATGACTAGTGGATTGGCTTAGAGGCTGGAGGACTGGGGCTTTATTTCAGAACTGTCCTTTCAAGTACCAGTCACAGGAAAACACCTGATAGCTTAGCCTATACAATTGCATTGATGATAATGTTTAACAGCTCCTGTAACTTAAGTGTGTCTGTGTTTATCTTCAGTCTTCAATATTTAAACTTGCATATTCCTTACTGGGTTAGGATCATGAAATCTATAAACAAATTGGAAATATTTATTACAATCCCTCTGGTGAAGCCACTAAAGCACCTCCATGAGTAATTTATTTTACACATGAGAAACTGCCCTGAACTCCCAAATGAAAGTTTACAAAAATGCAGCATTTCTAAACTGAATACCATCTTATGTATGTAGCATAAAGAGCAGAATCAGACATAAAGTTTTATTTTGCTGATGGAGATAAAATTACCCCTTGCTGGAGTATCATTGTGACTCCTGCTCACATAGCATTTGTTGCAGTCAGCCACACGGTCACTGGGATGAATCTCCAAACCAGGCACAGTTAATGGGAGGAAACGATTTATTCATGCTACAGATCCAGGGGAAGTCCCATAAAAGTGAAAGAGGCTGGTTCTCTTTCACAGGTCCAAGCAGAGAGAAAAACCCATCACCAACACTATACATACAGAACAGCAAACAGGCAGGAGCGACCAAAGAGAATTTCTTCTCCTTTATATAGGTTTAGGGTGGGGTCTTGCAACCCTATCCCAGACTTAATGGCTTCCTGAGTCTCTGGAATTTTCTTCCTACACTGCCCACACAGGCAAGGATGTTTAGTTCTAGCTTCTTTGAGTTTATTTACATCCTGCCCCCTACTGAGAGGCTGCCTTCCTGTGAACATCCTCAGAGACCTAAACAAGATAATTAAAAAGATCAAGTTGGCAACAAAACCTAACCATCACAGCCTTCTTCCCCAGCCAGGTTAGGCCTGCCTTTCCCACCCTGACGTCAGCATTAGTTTAGAACCTGGGCAGGTGACAGCCTCAGAGGCATCCCCAGACAGGTGCCACACCATTGCCCCTGGTTGTTTAAATTTCTTGTAATTCAAATGTCACACTGGATTTTAGTTTTATGGCCCTTTTTCTTTACTGGTCTTTTTTTGTTTCTACAATTCACAATGTATGGCTACAGTTTAATTGTTAAAATAGTTATCTTTTGATATCAGGCTTGAGTATAAAGATCAGTACTGGTGTGTGAGTCCTGCGCTGTGGAGTAGAGTGGTCTAACCTCAGCACTGTGGGCACTGTGGGCTGGCAGGCCTGTGATGTTAGCATTATAGGCTTCTAAGCAGTGTCCTTAGCCTCTGTGTTAGTTACTTGTATTGTCATTGCAACAGAATACCTGACAGAAGCAATGTAATGGAGGAAAGGTTTCCTGTGGGTCACAAACACGGTTCATCCTAGCAGGAAAAACATGGTGGACAAAGTGGATCACAGTCGTAATGGCAGAAGCATGGTTACGACATGGTGCCAATCAGGAAACAGGCTGGACTGGAACAGAGGTGGATTATCACACTCAAGAACTCACCCCTAGTAGCTAGGACCCCACTCCTAAAAGTTCCCTACCCCCAGATTATCACGCTCAAGGACTCACCCCTAGTAGCTAGGACCCGACTCCTAAAAGTTCACTACCCCCCCCAAAAAAAACAGTGTCAGTATCTGACACCAGGTGTTCAAACAAACCAGCCTGTATGCTGCATTTCACATTCAAGCCCTAACAGCCTCTGTCCACTGCACATCCTCACATACTCAGCAACCAAAACACCTGTAGTCATTAACACATGTCCCAGGAGTGGAGGGTCCAATGGCCAAATCACCCTGGTTTCCTGGTGCGGTAGAACTCACCTCACCCTAAGAACTGACTTGACATTTGTTGTCTGTCACTGGAGATGGGGAAAGAATAGCTTGAAAAGCATAAGGAATCCCATCTCATAGGAAACAAGACATAGGAAAAAAGAGAGGGGGTAAGAGAGAGAAAAAAAATCCTGACTGCTTCTCGAGAGGTGATTGACAGCTCTGGCATCAGCATCTTCTGGTCTGTGGTCAGCATCAAAGGCTGAAAACCATTTTAAACGAGCAACTGCAGAGGCACCACAGGGCCAAGGGGCAGAGCTCCTGTAAGGATGCAGGAAGAGACATGACCTGTGCTGTCTTTGCAGTCCCATAGTGGATGGAAGTAAGCAGTGAGCAATTGAGACAGTTTGAGAACCAAGGTGTCACCCTACTGTGAAATCTGCAGGCTGAGAGGCATTTCATCTGTCTTTTCATCTTTCATTCCTCATCTGTGTGTCTCTAAATTCCCCTTGCATTGCAGTCAGCACTGCTGCAGACATGGTGATCTAAGTTGTCCTGCTAACCAACTCTACTCCCAGAATTTGGGAAAGGCTCAGGAAAGTCTTCATATATTCCTAGTGGTGTGCTGATAGTTTAATAAATTAAATGAAGATCAGGGGTTAACCATAAACTAAATAAAAATAAAATTAGCTTCACTTGCATGCTAATTTCAATCCGTTTCCTCTGTCCATCACAAATGAGTCCTTGAAACTATAAATTTTCTGACAGTTTGACTCAGAACATAGCTGTTTTAACTTCTCTGCAGGTGCAAGTAGATTTTTGTCACTCTGAATTTGTGACTCTGACATCTGACTGGCACATGTAAAGTTATTGAAGTCCACAGGGTGGAAGTTCCTTCTTATCTAGAGTTCTCAGGGACAGAGCATGAAGGGTAGTAGCAATGAAGTGATATCTCAGTCCCAGCTGAGGTGGCCCAGCTTGTGGGCTGAGGAGATGTAGCCTGAGCAATATTATTTATTAGCCTGCTTTTCCAGACTTTGTCAAATATTTTTTCCTATAAGGATGCTTATCATGGCCTAACCATATATCCGTAATTAAAATGATCTTGTGTTTTTAAATGATTGATTGATGAGACATATTTTGAACATTACCTCTGAACCAGATGCTGCTCTTGTATGAAGAATATTGCAGGGAGATGGAGGCCTGCTTGCATACAGCTCATAATCTAGCAGGAGACATAGGACTTAATACATGGAGCTTCAGCTTGGAGAAGTGCTGGAGAGGCCAGAGGATGGAGGGAAGCAAAGTACATGAACTTGAGAGTTGGGGGATACCTCTGCAAAGAAATAGTATACTGAATACCTTTGAGGAAGAAGGACATTTTTGTGATAGAACTATCCTGTAAGCTACCAAGATTCCTTTCTCCTCATCTCATATATATATATTTTTAATACCTCATACTGCCATGTTTCCAAGTACTCCCCTTGGTCAGATGTGGATTGAGTTTCTACAAGGTAAGAATGTGTCTTGTCCGTCTTAGTATAATTCAGTCATGAGATTTGCAAGTAGGCATTGAATAATATTTGAGGGAAAATAAATTGTTAAAGTGAATGAATCAGCACATGAATGACAATTGGAGTATAATGTAAGGTTGTTGGTTTCTCCTTTGTTCTCCAAATTCATAATGGTTCACTCTCCCTATTAAGAACTTCTTATATCTGCTTATCTTGGTCACAGCAGTGGGTCTTGTTGCTTCCTTTTGAACAGTTGCACCTATTTGACTTCACATGACCCTGTCCATCACAATGACTAGCACAGAGTAGTCAGTAAAGTTTGAATGAATAAACAAATGAATGAGTAAATGATACAATGAGTGAATGGGTATGTTTTCCTGACTTTGAGCTTTTCCATCTAAGCCTGCTTGTTGATCTTTGCAGTTTTTTTCCTGCCTGCCTACAGCTTTTTTTATGCACAAGTTGAGTGCCCACTCTCAAAATTACACGAAAGTTAATTCTCTTGGAAATGAAAAATGGAAAAGAAATTGTTTTATTGTCCAAAATAAACCACAAAACCTTTGCCTAGGCCAACACACCGTCATTTCTCAGAATCTCTAATACACTACTGTCCTCTGGATCGTTCTCCACAAAGGAGCTTAAATTATCTTTTATGTGCAATCAAAATATACACTTTAATGGTATCCCTTAAACTATCCTGTAAATCTGGTCATAGTTTGTTCCTGCTAAGATGGTAATGGCCTTCTCAGGCACATAGAATACATCTCAACCCTGTCCCCAAATGAGACACATTTGTTTGGCCCTGCACACCTCTGTGGGCTTGGTTTCTGCTCTTGTTCGCTCAGCTCCTCATGCTGCAGCCACAGTGGACTCCTGTTCATTCCACCCTTGTGCTCTGGACAAGACTCTTGCCCACAGCAGACCCTCCAGAACAGCTGGACACATCACTGCTCATGTCATCCACTAACTTTTTCAGATGTACTTTTTACCTGTGAGATTATTCCTTTCCAGTGAAATTTTATGTAGAACTTCAACATATAGAGCAAATGATCGTCATGTTATGACGATTCCCATGTTGAAGGACTCCTCATGGAAACACAGGCTTCCAGAGAGGACCAGTGGTCCTTACCTGACTTCTCTAACTTCTGTGAACTTGCACCAGTATGTGTATAGATGTGTGAAATGTGTCTCCTCTCCCACTGGTCTGACTGCGGACTCTTTCAGCGTAGCTTATTTTCTTGCATCCTGTTCTTGAATAGATCAAATATCCTGGAAAGGAGAAGAAATGAATATATGAAAAGTGAAATAAAGCTTGTATCTGATTAACTTCCAAGTAATTTCTGTAAGCACCATAAGGGTCTAGAGAAATCAGAATATACTTTCTGTAGGTTAGAAAGATACTAAACTAATTCATGGAGATATGGAAAATTATGATGCATTCCAAAAATTTGTAGAAAATAGCCACAATGCAGGTTATCTACTGTGTATAGTGACCTGGCCAAATGCTTGCAAGTGTGTGAGAATGTTGTGATGAGAGGGAGCCCATATCGACCTAGTTGTAATTGCAAGATCATTTGATTGTATTTGACAGAATGCCCAAAAGGTATTAAGTTCTGTTCTACAGAGAGGCATCCAATATGGACAATGCCTGGGAACTATAAAATGTGTGCAACTTAGTTAAAAAAGCAATAACTAAAAGTGTTGTGGTCAATGTATGTAAAACAACTTCAGCTGCTATATGAAGAACTTTGCATAATTTATCTTCACAATTCATAAATTCATAATAATTATCATTTTCAGTACATGCAGATGAGGAAACCAAGGCTTAGAATTGTTTAAGCACTTTCTCAAAGTTGCACAGATTTTTTTCCTATTTTGTTTTAATTATAATTCAGACAAAATCAGTACCTTTTGTTTGATTGGGAATATGTTAAATGGAATGAATATGGATTATGAATATTTTGTCATCAGTTCTGAAAAGTTTCTTGCTTGTTTGACCTGCCACGCATTTCCTCTTCATGATAACACTCAATTATTCTCACGAGGAATCTGATTTTTTTTTTCCCCACTGAACAGAGTTCATAGACACTGGGATCTGGAACACCTGCTCCAGGTTAGCCTCGGTAGTTCATTCTTCCTTGAGATCTTGAACATGGAGACAAGATAGTTGGAAAATCATTTCGTGTTGAGGGCAATGTTCTGACTGCATTGAACCTACTGCAGATCATTAAAATAGCCTGCAGGGCTTCCTAAGACATTGCCTTCCTTAATGGATTTCTGAGAAATGTCACTTTTGTAGGTAAACCAGAGTGCTTTCTTCTGCCTGAATCTGGAGACGTAGTTGACTAAAGTATAAATGTGTCAAAAGTTGATCATTATTCCTCTGTTGGAGCCCTTATGCTGTTTTATGAATTCATATGTCAGATGTATCACTGGGGAAGATTTTCTACCATTTGTAGGTTTCCTCATGCCCTAGTTGCTAGTGCTTTTTTATTTCATAAGGTCCCATTTGTTGATTATCTTATTTCCTGGGCAGCCTGGGTTTTATTCAGATAATCCTTCCTATATCTTGAAGTGTTCTTTAATTTTTCTGTAATTGTGTCATAGTTACAGGTCTTATATTGAGATTCTTGATCCATTTCGTGTTGATTTTCAAGCAGAGTGAGAAATAAAGATCTAGTTTTATTCATCTTCGTGCAGATATCCTCTTTCCCAAAAACCATCTGGCAAAAATGCTGTCATTTTCTCAGGGTGTATAGTTTTACCATCTTTGTCAAAAAATCAGGTGGCTATAGTTATGTGAACTTATATGTGGATGTTCTGTTTTATCTCATTGGTCTACATGTCTGGTCTTTGTTTTTTTTTTATTAGTTCCATGGTGTTTTTATTACTTTGGCTCTGTGATATAATTTAGAATAAATCTGGTGATGCCTCTGGCAGTATTCTTTTGCTGAGCATAGCTTTGGCACCTAGGGTCTTTTGTGTTTCCATGTGAATTTTACAAATCTTTTTTCCCCCTCTATCTGTGAAGCACTGTACTGGACATTTGACTGGGATTACATGGAATCTGCATATCACTGTTAGTAGACCATTTTCCCAATATTACTTCTTCCAATCCATCAACATGGGAGACTTTTCCATTTTCTGAGGTCATCCTCAATATCTTTCTTCAGTATTTTAAAAGTTTCCATTTTAACAGTCATTCACATCTGTGGTTGTGTATGGATATTGTGAATAGCACTGTTTCCTTAATTTCCTTCTCAGAATGGTTGTCATTGGTATATAAGAAGGCTTTTTATTTTTATGCATTAATTTTGTATCCTACCACTTTGCTGAAAGTGGTAGTCAGATCTAGGAATTTTCATGGGGAATATTTAGAACATTACATATAGAATTATATCATCTGCACATAAAGATAGCTTGACTTTTCCTTTCCAATTTGTATCATTTTTTTATTTCTCTTGTCTTTTTACTACAACTAAGACTTCAAGCACTATGTTAAATACAAGTAGAGAGAGTGGACACATTAATTTTTTTCCAGAACTTTGTAGAAATACTTTGAATTTTTTTCATTAAGCACCATGCTGGCTATAAGTTTCTTATATATGTAGCCTTTACTATGTTGAGGTATGTTCTCCCATCCCTAGGCTTTCTAGTCTTTTTCTCATAGACATTGAATTTTGTCAATTTTTTATTTATCGAAATGATTGTGTGAATCCTGTCTTCAACTGCATTTATGTTACATACTACATTTATTTATTTTTATATGCTTTGAGCTACCTCTGCATCTCTGGAATAAAGCTGACTTTATTGAGATGAATGATCTTTTAATATGTTTATGAATTGGAGTGTTTTATTATCTATGACCATCATGGATACTGGTCTATAGTTTTGGGGGTATTCTTGGTTGTGTCTCTATCTGGTTTAGGTATTGGTATAATTCTGGCTTTATAGAAGGATTTAGGTAGTTTGCACAGATTATCATAAGATTGGCAGATAGAATTTAATTTCATGCTAAAAGAAGCCAAAATGATAAAAACAATTGGACATTGGTTTGCATCCTCAGTGACAAAATATGAGGAGAATGTGAAGAAGTACTTATTCTGCTGAAATGATCACAAGGCAAACACTGTCTAGAATGTCTTGCTACAAAAAAATCGTCTTAATGTGTTGTTTGTAGAAAAAGATAATGATCTTTTCAAGGGATATTAACCTTGTTGCAGCATGGAATAAAGGTGAATATCCTATGGTCATATGTCTATATGTGCTTTTAGGGACCACATATGTGATTTTATTACTATTCCCCAAGGTGTATGGTCCGAAGATCAAAAACTGATAAGAGGCAACTTTGTGAACCTTACAAAAATGTATCATTTTCCTGTAAGGGAAATAGTAGTCTGAAGAACTGGGCTGACTGGGTAGGAGACAAAATAATAGGGTCCTTACTGTGAAGAAGGTACTCATTATGAAGAGAATTTAACAATAGCAATTGATTATTTATAAGGTATATTTTCATTAAGCCTGAGTAGCTTAATGAATTACCATCTCCACTAAAGGTTTTTCTTTTTTCCTATCTAAATATCCTCGATTAGATGTTTAGAAGCAAAGCATCTTGAATTCAGCAGAGGGGTGCAAATATTCTGTGAATTCTTCCTCTCTCACTCCTGCCCCTTGCTGCTCTCAATTTTTCTGTTTGGAGGGAGGCTGTATCTGGAAACCATCAAAGTATGGAGGAAGGGGCACAGGTGATGGAATTAAACAGACCTGTGACTTTTGGAATGTTAGCCAAACTATGTATCTTCCCTGTGTCTTTGGTTCCTTCTTTGTGAAAGAGGAGTAATCACACCTATCTTTGTAGAGCTCTTCAGAGAACTGGAAATATCAGCTACAAAGCACACAGGAGTGTGTGGTCCACGGATACATAATGTCAGGTTACAAATCCATAGGGGATCTGTGCCTATGCCATACCACAGGATTACCCCTCACTAACACATACCAATGTAATAGTTGTTTTTGCTGTTGATATCATGTTTTGCCATGAAAAACATATAATGCAATAAGCTGAATGTTTTTATTAAGTTCAATTTAACTCAAATTCTTTTTAAAATTATTTATTTATTTGTTTACCTGAAAGACCGAAAGAGGTAGAGAAAGAAAATGGATGCACGAACGAACTCCAAATGCATGTGCCACTTTGCGCATCTGGGTCCTGTGGAATTGAACTCAGCCTTCAGACATTTCAGTCAAGTGCCTTAGCTGTTGAGCCATTGCTCCAGCCCTAACTCCAGCTTTTGCTTCTGATGATCTCTCCTGGTTATTTTGGTGAGGCTGACTCCTCCAGCCCTTTACAAGTCAAGGGCATTTTAGTAAATGGCTGACCCCATCTTCTAGGACTGTTTTTACTGTTAGTGGGGTAGCCATTCCCTGATTATGAATGTTTAGGTCATTTAGTCAAAGCCTCATGTGTATGCATTATGTTCAACTTCCTTGAACATTTTCCCTCCTCTTGATTTTTCTCTTTTGAAATCCCAGAATTTTGCCAGGCTTTGCTCACTGGACACAGTACAGGCCTTTAAACTTAAAATCTTCCTTCCTGTTATTACCCAAGTAAGTGACTTATTGAATCATTTAATTTCAGCTTAATTTCTTCCTGGCCTGAATGAAGTGGTAGCATCTGCAGGATTGTCTGAATTCTGGCCTTGTCTCTGGGGGGCTAGCAGAAAGATAGGACCATTGAAATAAACTTTGAGGTTAAAGGGGGAACTGACAAGAGGGAACAGATGTGCAATTTACAGTGTAGTTAGTGTAAACAATGGTGATATTTAGGTGGTCCAGATAAGTCTCCAGAACTTTCCTTTTGAAATCTATGCATAGTTTAAGAAGATTAGGTTTGTTCCTTACGTGTTTACTGAGCATGAGCTGTTGAGCAGCACCACACTAGGTACTAAGAATGTAATGGGAGTGACTGAGATCTTTAAAGATTCCTATCTGGAGTAATAAACAGGCATGGTGTGTCTGTGCACATAAATGTGTGGATTTACCCATAGCATCTTGCTCTTCATTCAACATGTAGAGTGAAATGAAATTATTTAATCTGAGAGAAAGGACATAGTGAGGAGATCAACATTCTGATAGTTATTAGCTATCTGACTAAGGAAGTCATCTAGAGCCTAGTTCTCTGATTTACAAATACAGAACATTTGGATTCACTTAGACTTATAACTAAATACACTGAGATATATAACTAAAAATGCATATGCTGGCTAATAGAATATCAATTCAATATTGCTTTGTTCTGTTCATGTTACATGCACTATTTTGTCTCACCATTGAGTTTTTGATGTTCAAGAAGTTTCCAGATCCAGGTGTGGTGGTATATACCTTTAATCCCAGCACTTGAGAGGCAGAGGTAGGAGGATAACAATAAAGCTACTTTTTAAAATCTAAAGTCATCAGATTTGGTGACTTTAGATTTAAATTCTACAGTCTTTTGTGATTAGCTATTAACTCAAAAATTGTTCTTTTTCAGTTAATAGCTAAGATATAGCTCATAACATAATTAACCCATTGAGAGTATAGAATTTAGTTGGTTTCATATTTGCAAAATTGTGAAATGATCATGATGATAAATTTTAGAACATTTTAACCATACCAAGAAGAAACAGTATCCAAAGTCCCCACCCTAGTCTAAGATGAGCACTAATCTACTTCCTGTCTCTGTCCCTCTGCCTATTCTGGATATTTCATATAAACAGGATCGTCAAGTATAACAACATAATACTGTCCATGTTCATCCATGTGGGTTTACATTGTGGTACTTGATTCTTTTTATTGCCACATCATATTTCATTTTATAGATAATAATTTATCTGTTCATCACTTTATAGACATTTGCAGCTGTGACTGATTAGGGGCTGTGATGAATAATGTTGCCTATGAACATTTATTTTTTAACCACTCTTAAAAATACACTTAGGGGTGGAATGGCTGGGACACATGCTAACTGTGGTTAATTATTGAATGACCACGTTGTTACCCAAAGGTGTGACACCACCCTACATTCTTCCTAGCAGTGCACGCAGGTTCCAGTTTCTCTGCATCTTCACCAGCACTGGTTATTATCTGTTTTAGTTATCAGCCATCTTAGTAGGTATGAAGGGGTTTGCCTTTAGCTTCTTGAAGGAAATGTGTCCAGGGAACACAGAAAATAGAGAAAGTCACAGCAGAGAAACTCTCTTGTAGAAACGTGGAAGTCAGGGTTAGCTAGGAGCCTGACCACAGAATAGGCTGTGGCAGTTGCCTAAGTTTTCAGAGGGCTCTCTTGTCTAGATTATAGCCACAGCACAGTCTTCAGAAGGGTGTGATCTCACAGTCATCCATGGAAAGGCCAGGAGGATTCCTTGAAGCCCACCTCCCTGTATCTAGTACTTCCAGCACAAAGCTATTTCCTGAGTCTAATCACTGTGGTTGTGGCAGGTATCCAGCTGTTAATAACCACCCTTTCTGAACTCTGCCAACCATGGGGTTTTCTGCCACTGATCTTATACTTCACTTCACTTTGAGTGTTTCTTTGTATTTTATCTGTTTATCCACATTTCACTTTTAAGGCTGAGAGACATCAGCCCCACCTACCTGGTGTGAACTCTTCTGACTATGGATGACATTGACATGTTTCTTTACATCCCTTGAATAGCACTTAGATTTTCATTACTCAGCCTTATGCTTGGTGATGCAATTATTGTCCATTGTTCAAATTATTTTATGTGGAGAGTCCAGAATCCTAATGTGTCCTTCAGGGGAAAGAATGGGTTTAATAGTACTTAATGTTACTATAAAATCAAACAGAATTGATGTATATTTGTTGAATTACATCAAAGTGGTATTTTTGTGTTTTGTGTTTCTATCTAAACTATTCTTAGAATTTCATAAATGAAGACATATTCTCACTGGCCTTTGGGGGAAAAATACCCTTCTCATAAATTCATTATTACCAAATGAATTTTTTACATTTTATATTAAAAGCAAATTTATTTTCAATCAAGAGTCTATTAAAAGTTATAATGTTTTCTGGTATTTCTTGTAGTCTACGAGCTTGTTATCCACGGGAGTTTGTCACATATGGGGAATTATCTTTGAAAGCTCTGTTTTTGTGTAGTCAGAGTTAAGATGGGTGTATTGACTTCAGCTGACATTTACCTCCAAATGTTAAAGCTCTGGGATTATGGGGATGAGATGCTTCAGCCGAGGAACTCCATTGTAGAGCTGCCCTGGAGGTTACCCTTCTGCAACACTGTATCCACCTCTGTCCTTAAACTCTCAACCTGAAATCAGAGATGGGCAAAGTCAAGCAAACAAGGCAAAGGTTAATGTGGACAAGCTAATGGTAAGCAGGTGGGAGCCATCATCCTGAGGCAGAGGTCCCGCCAGAGGCCTCCCTTTAGAGGTCCACAACCCCTTGAACTGGAAATTCGACCAGGAAGAGATCCCCGGTGGCCTCCCCTCCAAGCACCTCAGCTGAAAGCGTGGGAGTTCAGAGGAAGGTGACAGGAGATAATGGGAAGCCGTAGGATAGAGAATGTGCAAACGCTTTTGTATGAGCTACCTGGAAGCTGCACAAGTCTAATGTCACAAATGACTCAAGCATGAATGGTCTTATAAGCCTATCTGGAGAGGTCTGCACCTGGAAAGGTGTCCCTAGGAACTACTGCATAGAGTTTGGAAGAAGACACCCAAAGTAGCTGAACACGCATTTCTCTCTCTTGAAGATTACAGTCCACATTGTGGACAGCTGAAATGTTGAATAAATGAGCTATCTAGGCAATCTGTATTGTAAATGGTTTACTGTAAATACAAAGCAAGGTCATTATTGTAGGGGTTTTCTAGTTCTAGGCAAGCTTTTAGGTCACAAATCACCGTGGGTCACATCCTAAGGTTTCACACCTTAGCACCTGCCCAGGCTGGTTCAGGAAGGGCCTCTGAGAGTACCGAGTACGGGTGAAGCACAGACAAGGGCTTGCTGGATTGCAAGCAGGAGCAGACAGTATTTACTGAGAGTCTGCAGAAGCACCATGCTGGACACATTATGTACAATCACATACTCAAACTTTCCACTGATCTGTTTTTTCCTTTCAATTTACATGTTAAATATGAGAAAATACAGTAAGTAAATGGCAAAATCAAAGGAGCTTGAGTTCCTTTGATTCCTTAGCACATGTTTTAATTATTTTCTTCTGTCTTACTGTGGCATATTCATTCTAAGAGTACCAAGGGCATTATGCCCATTCAGCTGTGTTTTGCTATTCTCAAGAAAAAATTAAAAACTGAAGAAAATCCAAATAACAAAAATTATAGTTTTTCAGACATATTATTTATTTGTATTATAGTTACATATTTCCTCTTTTAAAATTATTTCATTATTTAGGTTTAATAAGAAAAAATGATTAAAAATAACGATTATACATGCTTGATAAATTACTTATATTTTAAATAGTGTCTTGTGTATACTATAAAACAAAAATTAAATATATATTAAATATACATGTTACATTTCATAAAAGATATACATATACATACACACAAATATATATAATATATGCATATATATTATATATACATATATATTATATATACATAATCATACCAGTGTCTTCTCAAACCAAATTTATACATTGTCTCTGTGACTGAATTCTAATAGAACATAGAATTTACCAGACACTGAATCAGAAAATGCCTTCATTCAGAATTTCCTACAAATAATCTTTAGAAATCTACTTTTATTTTATTATAGCTAAAACAACTTAGAGTAATTCTTAATGGGCTCACCAAAATAGATTTTGGATTGATTTTTTTCCATAAAATATGCATAGCCCTTTTTAAAATAGATTTTTTTTCTGCAGTATTGCTCCTTTCCTCTGCCTACCAATGAATTTGCCTAAAACATTTCTTTTTCAGATTTTAATTAGGTTATAATGGAATTAACTTCTTACAATTGCCAAAGCGGTTACAAAATATAGAAAGTTGAGATTTCATACTATGCTGACTGAAAGCCAGTGTTTTGTGTGCATCTGATTATGGAACCTGGTTTTAGCCTCCATTCTTTACAACATGATCATTTGTTAAGCAAGATAACCACGCACAATTATAACAAACCGTAACAGTGTTTGTTCCCTACCCCCACCTTACTGCTCAAGGCCGCTAGGCAGACTGCACACCAGACAACATTTATGCAAGGCATCCCTCCACACCTTTCTCTCTCTTTTGCTCGCTTCTTGTTAGCTACAAAGATACATACTGTGCCAGGCTCTAAGCTGGTTTCAGCAGTTATTTATTTAGATTGTGTGAACTGGAGCTGAACTTGAACCCAATTAATAGCAACTGAACTTGAACAAACTGATATGAAATCATTACAGGCTCAGTTCCCTGGTCCATTATCCCTGAAGAGATCATCCGACAGCATCCAGGTGCCTCTTCTATGCCAAATCTTGGTGCGGTGCCCAATCAGAAGGTGTCGGGGGATTAGAAGTTCGGTTGCATCGGAGTTAGCTCATTACCACTTTTGCGATCGCTTTCACAGAGAGGAGAGGTGGTGATCCCACTGGGCGGGATTGCAGGGAAGGCTTTGTTTTCGACACCATCTGGCACATGGTTGGCACTCATTAACACAGCACAATGTCGATTAAAATAATAATTGTACAAGGCAGCGGTGCTGAGTAGACAGGTCCCCACCTTTAGCCTCCCAGCAAAGGAAATAGAAGAAAGGCATGGCTGAGGAGCTGCCCATAGGAACTGTGGTCTCTGGGTGTCTGGGAGTCTTTCTCCAGATTGTCCCCTATAACTTTTTTTTTATGTATTTATATTAGTAGAAGTGGTTTTTTTTGGGGGGGAGGGGACTGGGAACACCACACGCCTCACCCTGTTCTGTGTTCTCCAGAAGCCCAGTGATGAAACTCCAGCCACAGTTTGATTCTCTATTTCATTCTGTAGTCAGAAAATATTTGCTCGAAGGGAATTCTATACAATGTTACTTCAACAAAGCTAGTGAAATGTGAGTTCGGACTTGTGGCTTTCCACTGTGAAAGGACGCCTGGATGGACTCACTTAATGGCTCTGTTCTGTCTATGGAAAGCAGATGTGGACCTATCTCAGCATCTCTAGGACTTTGCTGCAGCAGCATCTGCTTGACTATGGTCTCCGGTGTCTCTGTATGGAGGTCTGTCTTGTTTAGGGGTGGGAGCTTTTCTAAAGCATTCACTTGGGTTGGAGTAGTATTTTTAGTAAGTACTAGGTGTGCAGCCAGGAGCAACACACACTTCCTTTGGTCATCCTCAGCTTTAGGATGGCTGTAGAGATTAACAAGCACATAGGAACATGCACACACATACACACACACACTCTTTGGATACTCCCTGGTGCATAGCACGTTCTTGACAGGTGCTAGCTTTGATCATGGATGTATCACCAGTTTTCTGTAGATTCATTCTCCTTCAATAGCATGTCTTTTATCTATTTAATTGTTATTTTCCAATAATGGGCTATGAGCTGGGATGATAGAAGTAGGTTAAGCAGACCTTTTTTTTTCAGATATGTTGATTAACTCTTTATGGTAACACATTAGGATTTTTTTAATTCCTTGTAAACCAAGGTCAGATGAGACCATGAGACCATTAGATGTATGTCATTTTCTTATAGATATATAATTCATTCATACCACAATATTAATGAAACATGGCATTTGTTTCCAGAGCAGATTCTTCATATCATAAACAACAGAAATTAGTTGCATATTTCAGCTCCGTAGGTAGACTCTATGACTGACGATCATGGGGCTTTCTCAGGTTGCAGCACCATAAACAGCATGCCCTCTGGCAACCTAGTGATTTGTATCCTGTGATGCTGAGCAAAACCAAGGATTTTTTATTCTGTTTCCCATTTGGTATGTGGAAACACCTTCCAGAAGCTGGCTTTCTGCAACAGTGTTTAAATATCATTCATCCCCACCAAGAGAAGATGACAGGCATTTTAGATGCCGAAGAAAGATTAAATGCATTCAGTTTAACTGGCGGCACTAAACGGGCTGCATCTTTGTATTGTCGCTGTTTATCTTCTTTCCAGCAGTGGAATATTGAGCTCCCCCAGGCTGCGATTCAGGTATTAATGCCGAGTCGAGGTCAGGCAAGAGTGTGTTCAGTCTGTGACACTTAGATAGCAAAGGCAAACTGCTCACGGCTATTAGTCAGGAGGCTCTGTGCGCCAGCGATTGCGTGCTCATGGCTGGGAATCAGGGTGATTCACAGCTCCTGAGATGGGCTGTGTTTTCCTCTTGGGTTGCTGTCATTGCTAAGCATGCCAGCCAGCCTTCCCCTGCAGAACTGCTCCAGTGACACACTCATGGTGTCCTTTGGCCATGCTTAAATGAATTGCTGCTAATATCTTGAAGGAATCATCTCCTCATAGTGAATCATTTGAAAAATAACTGGAAAAAATGTTTTGTTGTTTCTTTTTCTTAAATGCTACCCAGGACTATAGAGTATGTGCCATGGGCTGCTCCTGGTGGTTAAATTAGACATGCACCTGAGAATCAGCAAGGACCTGTCATGTTATTTAGGGTTTCATCGATCCTTGGATCAGGATACGTAGCCTGGATTCCTCCTGAGTAGGCATATCGGAACCACAGTCTCGGGGACTTATGCCAGCCTGGTTCTGAGGTGCAGTTCCCATGGTGACCTTGACCTGATCTTCAACACGCTTGCCCTTTGTACCTGAACTTTCAAGTTGAGTCAGTAACCTGCATTACTGATACACCTGTTATTTCTCTGTGTCCCGGTGGAAACTCATGAGTGTTTGTATATGATTTCTCAATCTGCACCTCCCTGAATCCTTCTTTTTTAATGGCATAAATATTTACCCAGAGCCTGTGAGAGTCCAGCCATATACAGAAGAGAATGACTGAGCAAGAGCTTTCTATTCTGGCTGGTAGAAATGATATGTGTAAACACACACACACACACACACACACACACACACACACAGAGAGAGAGAGAGAGAAGGACCTTTCAGGGACATTGCAGTGCAGAGAAAAAAAATAGAACAGGATAAAGAGGTTGAAAGTCACCAGAAGAAGTGTACTCTCAGAAGAAGGAGAACCAGAGGAACATTGCAGAAACTATAACTACTAATACATAAGCACAATGGCATCCCAGAAAGATCTAGAGCTGCCCACAAGGTGATGGGGATGAGGATTTAGTGAGCAAGGCAAATGGAAGCCAGATAAGAGAGACAAAGCCAAATCTTGTCTACTTTTAAATTTTATCTTAAAATATTTAAATACAAAATATATTCTATATATATATAATTTAAGAGATGATGATTTAATATTTTGAGTAGCAATTAATTGCCAATTCTCATCACTCTTAGATGACATTGTGTGGGTTGGCAATAATGGCATTTAAAACTTTCTCTCTTACCAAATTTCAAGTAAATAATAAAGTATTCTAACTATCTGCCTGATGTTGGGCAAAACTCATTCATGTCATAGGTGAAGGTTTACATTGTGGCCAACCTACTATGGTGCACCTGACTCTCTCTCTAGTATCTGAAAACTGTCATCTGATTCCCTTTCTGCCACGGTGACTTGCTGAGATTTTCCATACTCATGAGGGGACGAGAATACTCAACTTTATATGTATGGCTGATTTCATGAAGTGTGGTTCACCCATTTTGTTACAAATGGCAGGATATCCTTCCTGTATGGCTAAGAAATATTTGTGTGTGCATTGTTTTTTTTATTCATTTATCCATCAGTGGAGACACAGTTTGTTTCCATATCATAGCTCTCCTGAGTAACCTGCAATGAGCATACAGAATAAGCAGATATCTCTTCCAGTCCTGATATTAGGTTCTGTGGCTGTACAGTGAAAAGTAAGTTGATGGACCAATGGTAATTATTGATTTCCATGTTTTAAATTTTAATTTAAATTAAATTGTAGGGGGTAATCTATGTACTATTTCTCATATTGAGTATACCAATTTCCACTTCCACTATGTACAAGATTTCTTTTTTTCCGTACACTTCATAGCATGCAATGCATGTGAGCCAGTACCTTACTGGTAACAGTCATTGTAACTGGTGAAGACTCACTGTGGTTATCATTTGTGATTCCTTGATAATTAATAAGGTTGAACACTATTCCTTATGTCTCTTAACTGTATGCCTTCATTGAAATAGGAGAGTTAAGGTTATTTGCTAATTTTTAATCAGGTTATCTGATCTTTTGTTGTGTGTTTCTTAAACATACTGACTATTAACTCTTCATCCCATATATGGTTTGCAAAGATTTTTCCCAAACCATAAGTCACTTTTCCAATGTGTTATTTCCTTTACTGTATGGAAGCTTTTCAGTTTGATAGAATCACACTTCTGTACATTTGCTTTTGCTTATGCCTGTACTTTCTATGTCTTATTCTTAAAATTCACACCAAGATCAATATACATGCTATTTCTACCCATTTTCCTCTATGAGTTTTACCATTTCAGTTGTTACTGTAAATCTTTAATCCATTTGAGTTATTTTTGCATAGTATTATTTATTTTGTTCTCTCTTATTTAAATTTTATGTCATATTATATAATATTTTATTTTATTTTGAAGCAAGATTTCAGTCTACATCCTAGGAACTGAAACTTATTATGTAGCTTAGGCTAACCTCACACTCACAATCCTCCTGCCTCCACATTCTAAATTCTACAATTATAGGTGTACACCTTGATGCACAGCTCTTAATTTTATTGTTTTGAATGTGAACATGAAGTTTTCCTATTCTATTCATTGAAGATATTATTCATTCCCTATTGTCCAACATTGGTATGGTTGTCAAGGGTTAGTTGATTATTATATGTAATTTTATTTCTTGGTTACCTTTTCTGTTCCATTGTTCTATATGCCTACTGTTGTGACTGCCATGCTATGTTGATTACTTTAAAGGAACACAACAAACAGAATGAATTGTAGTTAAAAAAAAAAGGTGGGGAGAATATTGGATTAACTCAAGGCAGTCCCACAATAGCAGTCTGCAAGCCCAAGAGTCAAGGAATTGATCGATGATCAGTCCAAGGAACTGGATGCCTCAGCAGTCCCAAGCCAGCACTGAAGGTTGGGGAGAAACTGGTCTTCAGTCCAGGCTGGAAGGCTGAGGAAGCTTCATTCCAATGCTGATGAAAAGATGCACAACAAGCACCAGCAGCTAGGCAGGCAAGGATTTAGGAAGAGACAGAGATTTCTTTCCCCTTTATATAGCCTTAGGGCAGGGTCTTACAACCCTATTCCAGATTTGTTGGTTTCCTGAGTCTCTGGAATTTCTTTCCTGCACTGACCTCCCAGGAAAGGATGTTAATTTCCAGCTTCCCTGACCTTCCTTACATCCTGCCCCTGCTGAGAGGGATGCCTTCCTGTGATAAACATCAGAGATCCACCAAAGATAATTAAAAAGATCAAGTTGACAGCAAAACCTAACCATCGCAAGTCCACCCCTTATCAACTTGACATCAAACCATATCTCTTTACATCATACTTAATTTACAATTGAAGCCAGTAACAAGATCAAAATTCCACCTATGATGATATAACTATCCCAGGTACAACCACAAACACATAATCTCCCCCAACACAAGGTAAAGTCTCTTGAGGAATGCTTAATCTCTAATATCAAATAAGTTAAATATAAGTTCAATAATGATTAACTAGCAATGTAATCTCAATATTAATTACATAATAGCGAAATAGAGGAAAAATGAAGGTATTTGTGTACGTATGCACAAATAGTAAAGTAAGACAGAAAACTCATGACAGTTATAGTCCTCATCTTTGTAACTGGTCACACGGCCTTAGCTGGTATTTGTGACTACCTTCTTCTGCTACCCATTCTGTATTTCCTCCACCTTCATCAAGCACCTCAGCAGGTCTTGGTTCTTTACCTTGAGGGGTGACCCTTACTTTTATTCCTGATGGATCTGGGCCATTTTTCACATTGCCTGGATTGGGGTGTTGTACTTTCCCACTGACTTTGATAACAGGGCATGATAACACCAACAGGTGCTCTATACAGTCTCCTGTACTCTAGACAATCTCTTCCTTATTTTCATTGTGGAGGAGTAGTCCAATTTCTCTCTGGTAGTCTGGATCAGTCACTCCTGATAACACCATAGGTCCTTTCTTGGCCTGTTGACTGGAGGGCATCAGGAGCCCAAAGTGGCCAGGAGGAGTCTTAGCTTCTAGTTCAATGGAATGCTCTTTGTGCCTCTTGGAAAAAAAAGCACTCTCCTCTTAGGAATCAAGACTTCTAGGCCAGCAGAGCATAAGATTGTGGGAACAAAGCAAAAATTTGGCTAATGGGTCACTTGGGTTAATGGTAAGTGGTACCATTCCCATTTCCACCCCTTGATTCCTGGACCTGTGGATCTGGGCTATAGAAGAAACAGCACCATATATAGGATGCTGATTCAGAGCATACACAGCCTGCTGGAGAACCTTGCCCCAGCTTCCAGGCTAGTGCCACCTGGTTGGCGCCATAACTGGTTCTTTAAAAGGCCATTCCATTGTTCTATCAAGGCAGCTGCTTTAGGGTGGTGGGGCACATGGAAGGATCAGTGAATTCCATGATCATGAGCCCACTGCTGCACTTCCTTGGCTGTAAAGTGAATCCTTGGTCTGAAGCAATGTTGTGTGGAATACCTGGGGCTCATTATTGGTCTCTGCTGCTGGCAGATTAGGCACTCAGCAGCAGCTGTAGCCAGGTCAGCCTTCATGAATGGAAGCCCATGTAAAACCTGCATCTCTGTCACCATGGCCACTTTGTTCATGGGCCCACTGGGCAATGACAGGGAAGGCTGAGGAAAGAGGTAGGCCACTATCCACAGAAGGAGTCAACTTATCTACCTTACTGTTAAAGTCATGCTCCAATGAGGTCGCCTTCTGATGAGCATTAACATGTGACACAGGTCTTCTTTGCCCACTCAGAAAGGTCTATCCACATACATCTTCCCAAATGTCTTTTGCAAGTTTTCCAACTGTGCTCCTTCCAAGTCCCAGACCATCCAGCCAAACCCTTGGCCACAGCCCATGGATCAGTGCACAGCCACACACCCAGCCATCTTTCCTTCCAAGAAAAACGCCTACTATTGCTACTCCCATGCTATTTTGATTACTACAGCTTTGCAATATACTTTAAAATCAGAATATCTAGTACCTCCAGTTTTACTTTTTTTTTTTCCTCAAAATTGCTTTGACTATATGTACCTTTTTGGTTACATACAAAAATATTAAGATTTTTTTATCTATGCGAAAATATCTTTGAAGTTTTAATAAATGTTTCAATACATTTGTGGATCACCTTGTAATACAGACATTTGATCATATTTTCTTTTCCCCGCTGAACTTAAGATACGCTTTCCTTTATGTGTGTCTTTTTCAATGTCTTTTATGGTTGTATAGTCTTATAATTTTCAGTAAATAAATCTTTCACCTTTCATTACAGAGTAAAGGATAATGATGGGCTCAAGAGATGCAAAAATAATTATTTCATGATAAAAACTCAACAAAGTATCTGACAAAAGCCAACATTTTTCAGATTAAAACCCCCAGCAATTCCAGTGTAGAAGGAATGTACCTCAGCATAATATGAGATAAGATAATGCCAAAGCAAACATTATACTCAAGAATGAGAAAACTACAAGCTTTTCTCTAGCATTAAGAACGAAGCAGAACTAAGCAAGGATGCTCACTCTCAGTACTACATTTAGCATAATAGAAATTCCAGGCTGAAGCAATTGTGGAAGAAAGAAATAAAAGGACTCAAAATTGAAAAATAAAAATTAATTGCATGGTGCTCATAAATGACCTGATCTTTTATTTAATCTACCCACTTCTCTCCCCCCAAAATCTTAGAGGCTCTTAAGACTAATAAATTCACTACTGTTTCGGGATATAAGAATCAGTTCCTTGTATGCACTAACAGTACACTATAAAGTAAATAAAATGTTCCCTTTAAATTAGCATCAAAAAATAGAAAGCAATCACATATAATCTTTGAGATATTGGTAAATAGCTGATTGTATTTTATTTAAAATATTGCAGAACAAAGATTTAAAAAGGCAACTGCTAAAATTAAATTTAAATGGTATATCTGTTTCAACCTATTTTTGCATTATCTCTGGTGTGTTGGCCCTGTTTCATTCACTGCCTCGTGACTTTAGCATTACCTTTAAATGTGTTCACAGATATATTTTACAAATATGCATGTAGTTATCATTATTTTTCTGTGTCAAAACTATGGTCCAGTTTTGTTTCAGATGTCAGAGCATTTCTGTACTATCTACAATCATTTATCACTACTCATGGGATATCTTCTTCATCTCTAAAAGACAAACACAACCCCTCCACTCTTGGGAGTGTCTTTTTATCTGGTACTTATCACCTTCTTCTCTTCTTACTTATATATATGGACTAAAGGTCCTTCTAAGGTGGTTGTTTATCTTAATCATGGCTCTTTCCCATGGCTTTCAGGGCAGTCCCTAGAGCTTGGTGGGTGGTTGGGTAGATTGATGGATATATGAATATCCATTAGATGCCAACTGTCCTGAAGCTCTTCTCAACAGCCCTACCTATAATTTTCTTTCCTGCTCCTACAGTACTTTCCAACGACTACTCAGATACCTCTAGTGGCATTTTCTTATGTATCATTACAGTCTTGTCAGAGCACTTTGAAGATCAAGTACCAGGTCATAGTCATCTTTGTTTCTCCAGGAATTAACACAGTTCCCAGCAATGAGCAAGTCTCCAGAAAATGCCTGGAGAAAATAAATGTTAATTAGGACATACATTTCTAAAACCAGAGGGGCTGTGTAGGATTATTGGATTGAATCCTGGGTTAGATATGTTTCCTTAAACTGTCAGCTCTATGTTGGGAAGAAGCTTTGGACTTTCTGGTTTACTTCTTCAAACTCTTCTCTGAGTACTTCAAAACTACAGACATATTTTGCTCTGCAATCCTGTGTAGAAAGTTCTATAAAACAAAACATATCTTTACTATGCTTAGTTTTATATCATCCATGGGAGAGAATGATGATCTAATGATTACATCCTTTAATTTGTGCTCAAGATTTATGAATGAATTGTAACCCAAGACAGAGAAATTCCTGCTATGAAGGATGGAGAGATTTTCCTGGGGTGAAGTTTAAAGAAGCAGCAGAGACTCTACCTGGAACACAAGATTCTTAGAGTGCACATTAACCATTGGTTGAATGGTTGTAGAAAGGAAGCAGAGACCACATGCTTCTGAATGAAACAATGATTGTTAAACACAGTTAGGTTGTAAACTGAGTATAGCTTTGTAATGTAGAATTGAATTGAAAAGTTTCTGGAGACAGGTCCTCTAGTCATTCATCCCACCATATCCATATACAAAAGTGTAAATATTTTACGTAATTGTGTTTTTTTCTGAAGTAAAATTATGGGCCCAGGACGATATAGAGAATTTAACATTTCTTTTGCCAATATGTTAATATAAATATTGCTGTTAAGCATGCACAAATAGCAGAACTATTTCAGTCTTTTTATCTCTTTAAAAGTAATTTAAATCTGAGCATTAAAAGACTGTTTGATACCATATGTTTGTTTTAGATAGGAAACGAAATCTATTCTAAACATAAGGGCTTATGAAATCTGTACTCTAAACATAGGGGCTTATGAATTTAGAATATAGAAGTAGAGGCTATAGAAAATTGGTTCACGGCCACTGATTCTGCTGTCTTAGTGTGCATACCCCCTTTGAAATGCAATTTTGACACTTCTCATCCTGCTGGGGCATCTAGTTTAGGTCCCCCTCCTCCACCCTCCAACTCTTCATCCCCCTTCCCCCGCTAAAATATACTACTCATGTTCACATGCCTTGAAGAGAATTAGCTGGGTAGTAAATCTTTTATTGTAGTATGTAAATCTCATTTGAAATGATTGAGTTTTCTCTTTTAAAACCATCCAAAAGTTATTTTGAAAGTGACCAGACCAACATACCTTCATAGTAAAAATCCTAGAAAAAATTCAGAATCAACGGAACATACCTCAAAAAAATAAAGACCATATATGACAAACCCACAGCCAACATTATGTTCAATGGAGGCAAACTGAGACCACTATGACTTCTATTCAATATTGTGCTGGAATTCCTAAGTAGAGCAATAAAATAAGACAGAAAAAACATGAATAAAATCTGGTAAGGAAGAAGTCAAACTGTTCCTGTTTCAGATGACACAATTCTATATTAAAAATCCCCAATATAGGGCTGAAGAGATGGCTTAGCGGCTAAGGCGTTTGCCTGCAATGCAGAAGGACCAGAGTTCGATTCCCCAGTGCCCATATACAGCCAGATGCATGTGTCTGGAGTTCATTTGCAGTGGCTTGGAGGCCCTGGTGCGCCCATATTCTCTGTCTGCCTCTCTCTCTCTCTCTCTACCTCTCTCTCTCTCATAAATAAATAAAATATTTAAAAAAAAAAATCCCCAATATAATCTACAAAAAAATAAGAAATCCTAATGTTAATAAATACCTTCAGTAAAGTTGCAGGATACAAAATAATTCAAAAAAAATGGTAGCCTTCATGTACACCGATAATGGACTCACAGAGAAAGAAATCAAGAAAAACATCCCATTGACAATAGTTGTCAAAATTATTAATTACTTAGGTATAAAACTATCCAAAATATTAAAGATCTCTACAATGAAAATTTCAAGACACTAAAAAAAAAGAAAAGAAGACAGTACATGATGCAAAAATCTTCTCTGCTCCCAGATTGGCAGAATTGACGTTTTGAAAATGGCATCCTACCAAAAATAAGCTATATATTCAATGAAATCCCAATAGATTCTAATGATGTTCTTCACAGAGCTCAAAAAAATTAAATCATATGATTGCACAAAAGACCACAAATAGCCAAAACAACCCTAAGGCAATAAATAAATAAATACATAGCAGGAGGTACCATAATATACAATATCCCATCTCAAATGATAATGCAGGGCAATAGTAATAAAGTCAGGTGTGGTACTGGAACCAAAACAGACATAGAGAATGGTGAAACAGGATAAAGGATCCAGAAATTAATCACAGAACGTTTGCTACTTAATCTTTAACAAATGGGCCAAAAAACACAGTGTAGAGAGATAGCGTATTCAACAGATGGTGCTGGCAAAGCTTGCTATCCATCTGCAGAAAAAAAATGAATTAGATCTATACCTTTCTCCCTATACAAATATCAAATTAAAATGCACCAATGACCTCAATCTAAAAGCAGAAATACAGAAAGTGCTAAAGGAAAAATAGAGAATATGCTGTTTCAAAATATTTGCATAGGCAAGAACTTTCTGAACAGGACTCCAATAATGCATAAATAGCCATAAGAAACAACAAAGGGAGCTACAAGAAATTAAAGGGTACGAGTGTGAACCCTCATTCACTGTTGGTGGGAATATAAACTCATACAGCTATTATGGAAATCAGTATGGAGGTTTCTCAAGAAGTTAGAAATAGACCTCCCATATGACCCAGTCATACCACTTGTGGGCATGTACCCTAAGGACTCCACACTCTACTGCAGAGGTCCTTGTACATCCATATGTATGGAACCTCTTTTAAAATAGCTAAGAAGTGGAAATGGCCTAGATTCCTCCTTTGACAGATAATGAAAATGTGGCACATGTACACAATGGAATTTTATTCAGCAGTATAGAAAATAAAATAGGAAAATGATTGAATCTGTAAAGAATAATATTAAGTGAAGTGACTCAAACTCAGAAAGACCAAAATCACATGTTCTCTCTGATGTGGAGGTATTAGTTTGTTATATCTATAAGTATGTTTAAATATGGACCAAATGTAGATAAAACTTAGAAACATAGAACTGTAACCAACAGTGAATATCAAGAGATGAGCTGGAAAAGGAGGGAGGGACAGATAAACAAAAGAAGGAGGGGGAGTGCAGGATGGGAATCAACACAAAAAAAATTGAAAATGTCACAGATAAAAATAAGAAAAAAGTGAAAATGGGCATCTATCACAAGGTTTCTGTGACAATATTAGACTTTAAGAACACACTCACAAGCTAGGAAAATTCTCATATATCTCAGTTGTATAAATCTAAGGAGTAAAATAAAGTACATAGTGATATCACTGACATACTTGATAATCTGGTTTCTCTCAATTGAGAGACACACATCTGTGTGTGTGTGGTGGGTGGGTAGGTAGGTGGGTGTGTGTCCTGTATTATGAATGAAATGAGACAATTCAGACAAGCATTGTACAAAAACAGCTCTGATAGCATCCTCGCTTCCATTGTGGTTTATAAGGACAATTCCTACCTTTAGTCTTTGTTGAGAACATTTCTCTGTCTTGGTTTGCCTGCCCTGACAATACCTGAGACATGAGATTATAATCCTTTGTCTCAGGAACCACTGACAAGTTCAAAAGCTACCTGATTTAGATGCTGGCTTCTTATCAGCACCTTAAGTTTAATGTTTGCCATTGGTGGTAGGTTTATGTTGTTAAATTTTGGTATCAGAGTCCTTTTCATGTTGGTAAATTCTGCTTTTTTTGTTACTCTGTGACTATCAGTATTGACTATTTGATGCCATTCTCTTATAATAAGCACCAAGCTAGCAAAATGCACTAGTCGTTAGGAAAATAGAAGTATCAGAATCAGGACATAAGCTAGACAAAGCAGGGGCTACCTTCAAGTTAAATGACATCCCATGGTTCAGGTATGTATTAGGTATTCTTAGGACCCATGGGAAAAATATAGGCATAAACTTTTCTTGTTTTGATAATCAAATATCTTTTAAGAGCCTTGATAATCCAATCATTGAATTATTTGAATTATTACTATTTGTTGTGAATCTAATCATTCCTGTGACTGTCAAAACTCCATTCATTGAAAATACTTTAATCCTAATCTGATTCTAGTTTTGGCTATGTTAGCATTAGCATACACTCTTTTGTCCAACCATCTTTCCTAAAAGTCAGCACTTTAGAGCCAGAGAGCTCGCTCAGTGGGTAATGATTCTTGGAATCCCCCAAACCTGTATAAAACCAGACAGAGTGCAACATGCCTATGGCTAAATGGATGACAGAGAAAGGAGAATCCCTGAAAGCTAACAGGCCAGCTAGCCTGGGATCTGCAATAGCAAACAATAAGAGACCCTCTGACTTCTAAGCACATTCCATGGCACATGCCTTCTCTCACACACATATGCATCGTGCAAATACACTTAAAAGACTTTAAAAAGTTGAACTTTAATGCTGTTAGCATGAACAATATGTTTCTTCCCAAAGAATCACAGAGTCTAGTTTTGTGGCTTCCACGTCTCGATGCTCATTGAATTCCAAGCAGAGGTCATTCTGAGAAGATGATGAGCCCTGGATCATTGCCTCACTATGCCATGGGCTGAATTAGTCGGCTGGGGTAATGTTCTTCAGCTTGTGTAATGGACCTATTTATTGGTAAAACAGCGGCCATATGAAACACCTGGGTGGTCTTGTAAAGTACTGGAAACTGGATTAGGCTTCAGTCACCTAATTTGAGGTCACAAAGGCTGGGACAGCTGAGTCATTTCAACATGATGGTCATATTATGACCTCTTTCTACCTAACTAGATGCATTCAGTAGAAGGTACTTAATGTCAAAGCCAATCCTTGGGTTCCAGGATCTGAAATAGGGCCACAAACAAGGTCTCAAGCCAGAATTAAGAACGTTGGATAGACTAGTAATCAGCCAGGTTCTCCTGTCCTGTCCGTACCTCTTAGTTCCCAAAGTTACTCTGGCATTTTGTTAGTCAGTCATGTTACCAGCAGGAGAAACCGAGTCTGTTTTCTGAATTGAGCTTCAGTTCATCGACCCTTGTTTAGAATATTAAGTGCTGTTCAGTAGAAATGATGCCTTCTATCAAAGAGTAAGACCTGAGAGGCCTTTGCTTTGCTGCCGCTTAGAAAATAACATTTGGGTACTGAGGCAGTGGTATAAAGACAGCTTTTGTTCGTTAGCCACCCCAGGGGCTCCAGAGCCTACCACTTCCTCCAGTTGTCGGGGACATTGAATGCTCCAGTAAAATGTAATGATCAGAGTGTTCACATGCAGCTGATACATCACAGATTTGTGCCCAGAATGCTGGTTGACTTGTAATGTTCCTCATTTGTCAGGAAGGACATGGTGATTTGAATTTAGTACTCTGATGCTGTCGGTAATTGTTGTTTATGACTGCAGCTCATTGCTGCTTATTTCTCCTATTCTCTCCCAGTAAAGTATTATGAGAGCAGAAGCCTAAAATTTAGCGAAGTAACACGATTTCATAGACACTAGGTGTGGACTAGGAAACCCTCCCAGAGTGCTCCCTATTGAATCGAGCAAGGATCCCAAGTCCATGTCCCCTACACTGGACACATATTAAGATTCAGTTTTTTTATGAGGGACTTATTAAACAAATGGTGGAGAAAGTAACCTTTCACTTGTTGTCTTAGCCAAGGTTTTCATAGATTTATAAAGTATAATTGTCTTCCCAAAATGCATTTTAAACAGTTCCTCGGTATCTAACAGAACAAATGCCATGGTGTCTTCCTTTTGAAACCTCACTCTTGTTTCAGTTAGATGTTATTAAAATTCTCCCAATTTAAGACTTTCTAGTAATGTTCTTCTAGTCAGACGTCTTAGACGTCTTGATTACATTATCCCTTGGTCAATGTCCATTTCCTGGCTGAACAAGCCTTACTGGCATCCATGCATAGGTAGCCATTGACAGCCTCAAAACCACATGCCCTTCAGCTAACTAGAAATATCTTCATTTATACCAATGTAGTGTTTCATGTGCCTTCTGCATTTCAAAACACTGCTTATACCAGCTCTTCCAAAGCATCTTTTCAGTTAAACACAGCTCTTATATTTCTAGCTATTCCATGGGTTACCATAAATCTTATGAATATAGATTAACCTCATAAATAACTAGCATCTGGAACTATAAACTATAGGAAACTGAAATATCAGCAGACAGTTCAGTGGATTCCTTCCTAAACCATAGTAATTGGCCAGATTGTAGTCGATATGTCAGAGCCTCTCCTCGAGTTGTTTAGCATTGGTGTTGATGTCACTTTCCTGCTCATTTATCATTAAGTTGCAAGGGTGATAACTTATGCAGCATTAGTGTGACTCGTGTTTGTTTTAAAATAAATGTTGATGCTAAAGGAAAAAAAGTGTTGGGTGAAAGGAAACAAACCTGACTAGCAATGTATTTACACATCGGTGTCATAGACCCTTTCTGTGATCCAGAAACTCCCTTGTCAGAGACACTGCAGATTCCTGGGATTGCTGGATTTAAAGCTTGATCCTTGTGTCTGTAGATCTATTTAGTTCCACTGGGCATGCACATTTAAGTCCCTGCTTTACTGCGAAGCCCACATGGTGAGCTCATGTGAGCTACATGTTAGTGTGAAAGTGACAGTGTACCATCTTCCTTCGCTCCCATCCTCCTCTCCCTCTCTAAGTGCTTATTTGTGACTTTGTTTTATCCCGCTCATTACAGGTTCCATATGTATTTCTTTTCTTGCCTATTAACTGATATACCCAGAGGACCTGAAATTGTGAGGCATATTTTTAGACATCCATTAAAAAATTAATTACTAAATTAAAGGGAGACCAAAAAATAAAATTTTTACATAAGACAGTGTAGAATGTAACATATCCTAAAAAAAAGATAAACAGATGTACATTCGATGGGGCTTTAAATATGTCCAATTGGCAGGAGATTTCTATTTAAGAAAAGGAACAAATATTTCCAAAACAGCATTTATATCTGTATACATTAACTACCATTAAGAATAAGAAAAATAATTTACAAATTTAGAAGTTTATATATTTGCCTTCCATGAAATATAAAAATTATATTTGATGAATGTGTATATATTTATTAACATTTGCATATTGACATTTTCAGGTTTGTCTATATATCATTAGTGACATCTTCATATTAATATTTTAATAAATGCAATAAATGAATAATTCAATCTGTAGCTTGAGAATCAAGTGTTTTTGTTTAAATAATGGGTTTGGGGATGACCATGGGGATTCAGGTGAACAGACTTATAATCTGTGTAACTGCTTCAGGCTTCTGTTCTACTAGCATGAGAATTTTAATTCTTGCTGCATTTTCAAGTATATTCTGGTTAGAGAGCATCTCATTTGTTAAGGTGTCAGTGAGAACTAAATTATATGCTTACAGTTTTATATATCTGGTGAGTGAAAAAAATCACCACTTAGTTTATGGCTTTGTATATTTTTCCAATCTTGTTTATCTCAATACAGCCACATACTTCTAGTGTTAGATACAAATAACAATAACACATTTTCATGCTTTTATGCCACCTGTCTGTGTACCAGCGGGTCACAATACTGAGAGCGAGGAATTTTCTTATATTGCTCACCCACATGACTAGTAATACCTACTGCATGGAACTGTAGAAACATTCAAAGGGGTAGAGGTGGTCTTGAGATGTTGAGAATAGACCTGAAAGGGTGACGATTTCAATAAAGACAGTGATACTTTAAATAGAATATGCCTGTCTTTTATGCGATCACAAGTGTCCGTGTTCAGCACATAGATCATAGCAGAGAATGCAGTATATACAATATAATTAGAGAAGTAGTTTGGGTAAACCATCAAAATCCTTGAATACCAGAGCGAAGAATAAGAGGCCAGCATGCATATGTTGGATTTTTGTCTTCAACTTCTATGATATAGTGGAATTTAGTTACATTTATTAATTCACATATCTTCATTTGCATTTATTAACATTTGATCTCTTCTTTAGGGTTTGCCTTTAGACTACAGTTACTTTGCTTGTCTGAGATATTCCCTACAGCTTGTCATCATTACTACTTACAACATCTGAGAACTAGTATATGTGTAAGACCTGGCATTAACTGTCCCTAAGTAAAATGAATAAGTAGATACCATAAAATCATCTTAGAAATTTACAAAAGTGTAAGCCTGAATATATCAACCAGATAAAACTACGAAAACTTCAGTAGTTGAAAAAGCTTATATCTTCAGAAAAATTGAGGACAATACCCTTGATGTTAAAGGTAGAGCCACCTTTGGAGAAATGTCTAAGCCCAAGTGAAAGTCAGACAGAAACCATGTTGTGCTCAATCCTATCCATTGTGTATTCTGGGCCATTTCCGTGAATTACCTGCACATGGTCCATCATATACTTTACAAGCATAGTTTTGGCAAGCTAGAATGAAAGAAGCCTTGCACTACATATTAGCCAATTGTCCCTCCTTTGCTTCGTTCATTAGCAATAATCCTGTGAGTCTCTTTCCTGATAGAATGAAGTTTCTGCGCTGCTAAACTTTGGCTTGTTTTCTCTGGTGTGTTTTTGTCATCACCATGTTGGAAAGCACGTCACAGCTGCCACATTCATCACAGGCCAGGTTCCAAGCAGGTCAGGCACTCCTGGGGAGAAAGTAATCTCTTCTCAGTACTTTGCCATAAATTGTGCAGCTATTGATATCATTACCAATTTTTTATAGGTCTCCAGGTATCACTGCTGTAGGGTTTGTTAGGCATCGGTTGAAAAGCCCTACCTGATGCCTATAAAAGTCCACACAAAAAGAATATCGAGTTGTCTCTGAAAAGAAATGATGTACCACTTTCACTAGTCTTATTTTACTGAAGTATTGATGGAAATAATAGGAATGGTGGCAAGACATGTAAGCCATCTGCAAGAGAAAGGAACTCCAAAGCAGCAATGCCCTAGAAACTGTGGGTTAAAGTCTGCCTCCTTGATATGCAGTTTCCACCCCCATTCCTTCTAACTGTATCTTTTATACTCTTTCTTTCTTCTAACTTCTTGAGATTAAAAGAATTACTACTGTGTTAAAGATCTGTCATTCCCCTTACTTCTATGCACTTATCCACAAGGATGATGTGACCCACAATCTAAAAGTACCAAGCAAATAGACCTATAGTAGAAATCAAAGTTAGGAACTTAATTTCCCTGGACTTCAATTTCTCTATTGGCTATATAAATCATAGAGCTATCTCCTTGTGGATCTGAATGGGGCTTTGGGTAACTCTCCAACATGTTCCTTTAGTTGATAAGGAAAGGCTGGACTTACAGGTGAACAGCTTCTTGGAGGTGGCACAATACCAAAGCCACCTTTGGGACACATACTTTCTGAGCTGTCACCTATTGAACTGCATTTCTGGAGAACACACTCATATTTTAATCTCTGGGTTATTCAGTTCATTGGAATGCTCAGGATAATTGGAAAGTACAGTTATAGGTGCTGCCTACTTGAACTGATAAGAAAATGTACTGCATGAAGTCAAGATGGCAAGATGGAGTCATCTTTTTTAAAAATTGTGAATATTCACACCCTAACATATGGATATTTCTCTATTTCTTTAACTAGGTTTAAATTTATAAACTAATTCTTCCATTTGCCATTCCTTTCATGAGCAACATGAAAGATGTACTAATTTAGAGGTATTTGAACCTAGGGGTTTTTTCTTGATGATTATCTCATCCAGTGTCAGTAGCATTGGGCGGGTAGTTTGTTCCTTTTCTTCAAGGTGGTCATGTGTTTAGGTGGTTTGATAATACAGTAATAATCAGAGGAAACTGGAGACCAAGAAGGCCAGCATTTGCCCTCTTCCCACATCACCAAGCCATCATTGTAATCCTGTTACTTTCTCTGTTCCTCGTCTACACGTGCCTCCGCACACTATCCCACGGATGCTTGAAAAACCTGCGATTCTACATCCTCTTTCCTTCTGGGATTCTGGGGAATATAAAATCCTGGCCTTCTCATTTTTCATTATTTATTTTTTATTTCTGCATGTGACATGGCAAATTGGCCTTAGGGGCTCTTCTTTTTCCC
Source organism: Zapus hudsonius (assembly GCA_004024765.1). Lineage (NCBI taxonomy): Eukaryota > Metazoa > Chordata > Mammalia > Rodentia > Dipodidae > Zapus > Zapus hudsonius. Next base: position 36,307 of record PVHP010002717.1, read on the forward strand.
TCTCATTGTTCACCTCATATTTGTCTCTTGTCACTCATTCTGGACCCCATTATAGTTTCCTATATCAACTTTATATTCATCTTTATGATGTACCAAGTTCAAATTTAATGCTGGTTCCTCATGTTGATCAAGGCATTTCAACCACACGTGTATCAACAGGAGCAAATGTCTAGTGCTCTTCTCCATGCAGGGCGTACATGAAGGATAATAAGGGCCTGCTGATGGCCTATTGTCATTTGCAGAATCTCCCATTTCAAGAGGTTCCAGATTCTCTCAATTTCTGCCTCAGGTTGCAGTCCTTTTTATGTGTCCCATCCATATGGCCAGCTCCTCCAGCCTCACTAAACTCGAGGCCCCTCCTTCTTGGAGAATGTCATGTCATGTTGGCACTTTCACTGTTGCTGCCCTCAGAAGAAAGGGCACCAGTATTGATGATGAGTTAGCCTCTGGTCTTGCTCAGTACTATCATTAACTGTCTTTACATAAATAAATCTTTGTCTCCACTCACCATCCCATGTAGACCACATGCCTCAGGGACTTGATGTGAGGATGTTTAGAACTGTTCTCTGTTGTCCCTGCCTCCTGCATCTTCCTGAGTTAGGATTCTTCCCATCCATGGTCTCAGTTTCCATAAATGCCAATCCTTCACAGCCCTTCAAATTTAATATCAAATCATATCACCTATCATTTAAGATAGCTGAAGCCAAACACATCCTTCAGAAATAGAGAAATCTACTCCATCCTGTGTGTGTATGTTTGCACAAAACAGGCAGAAACATATTTAAAGAGAAAATGCCTTATATATGTGTTGGCCTTTATATCTTGCGTGACCCATTAGTGCAGCAATTAGAACCTTTTATTGTTACCTCTGTCAAAATTCTTTTCCTCCAGCTGAGGTAGGTGATCATTCTCTGAGCTTCCTTAATGACACATAAAGGGACCTTGCATGCTTTGCTGCACTCCTTTGAGCACTCGTCCCATCATTAAAGCACTCATGGTCAGCTGTTGGTGAGCTTTATGAGGAATATTAATTACTTACTTCAACGTTGTGACAAAATAATTGACAAACGTGAATTAAGAAGGAAGAGTGTTTCAGCTTACATTCTGAGGGGATACAGTCCATTATGGCAGCTGGGTGTTCCGCAGTCATGAAGCAGAGAGCATTGTGCCTTCCACATTTAGGTTGGGTCTTCCTAATCTAAGAGATCCCTCAATGGCATGCACAGAGATTTTTTTCCATGAGGTATTTTATAAGGCCATGGTCAGTAGCAGCTATGGACCCATTTAAGGACTCTCCTCCTCCTCCATATAGCAGCCTCCGATGTCCACAGAGTCTCAGTGTGCCTGTACATAAACAAAATAGGGACTCACCTAGTCTGTAGTACCTATGCTCACTGATATGTGTTCTACTGCTACCCACATATAACCACATGTTCTTGTTACCTACTATCATCTGAAATACACTGAAATATTCCTACCCACTCCCAAGCTTTCTTGTCTGAAAAGTAAGCTTCCTATCACCACCTTCCCAAATTCCCCATGCGTGTCCTGGTACAGAGTAGAGCTTCAAATATTTAACTGTTTCTGTTTAAAAAGAAACACTAAGGATTTGCATAGGAGGTTATTCCTTAAAGGACTCAGTATTGTCTTTCTTGATTTTTGGCTCTGGTAGTGTCGTAGTCAGCCACACACAGCTGGGATGAATCTCCAAACCAGGCACAGTTTTGGGAGGAAAGAATTTATTAAAGTAACAGAACCAGGGGAAGTTTCAGAAAAAACTGGCCCCATTTCACAGATACAAGCAGAGAGAAAGAGAGAGAGAGAGAGAGAGAAGAGAGAGAGAGAGAGACAGAGAGAGAGGAGAGGGGAAGGGAGGGAAGGGGAGGGGAGGGGAGGGGAGGAGAGAGAGAGGAGAGAGAGAGAGACAGAGACCCAGCACCTCCAAAGCAAGCAAGCAAACTCCAACAAACAGCAGGACTGCCAGACTTCAGCTCTGACTGCTTTTGCTTATGTATCGCTGGAATTTCACATCAACCCCAGAGACACCTAGGGCTCCAGCCTAAGATCTGGCCTAGGTAACACCTCCTCCAGCCAGGCAGCTGTAGAAAAACTTCTACACTTTTGAATCTATTGGGGAACATTCAGTCAAACTACCACTTTCCACCCCTGGCCCCCAATAGGTTTATAACTATCTATATTATGTTCAGTTCAGCTTTAAAGGTCCCAGAGTCTTTACTAACTTTAAGGCTGTTTTAAAGTCCCAAGTCTTATTTGAAATTTAAGATTGTCTTTTAACTTTAAATTCTTTATAATCAAAACAACTTACAAACTTTTAACATATAATGGCACAGAGTAAATATTTCCTAATGTTATGAGACATAACAAAGTAAGACTGGGCCAATGCAAACACAACAAACATCTCACATCTGCAGTTCAAGTCCCATACCACAACCGGTGACTAACAGTCTCCAGACTTTCAATTTTGTCCCTCCAGCTTAGCAGAGTAGCTGGGAAAACCTTCCATCCCAAGCCAACAGTCCTGGTATGTCCAAAACGTCTTTGGGTCTCCATTGCAAACCACTGTCCACCTTCCAGTGGCTTTGCTGACCAACCAGGGACTTCAAGCCCTGTTCCATATACCGCATCTCAGCAGCAGCTCCTGGAACCATGTGCACTTCATGACCCACTTTTAATCTTTGATTCCAAGGAAGACTATTGTTCCTTGAACTGAACTGAAAGCCTCAAAAATCTGAGCTGTCAATTAAGTAGATAATACTGAAGAACAGAAAAAAATTTCCATTTCTGAACTCCCTACTCTTATCATTATTTTTTCTTAAACCCTTTGACTTCTCTTATAAGGTTGTATTTACTTTACTGTAGAGTTTGATTTTATTTTTATTCATACATTATTCCATAAAATTAATCTGGCTATCAATAGTTCAGCTTTAGGAACCTTAATACTGTTTACATTAAACCAAAATGGGCATTTATTTCCTTGGGGAAAGTTTTGGGAGAGAGGGTAAGCTTCATGTTTGAAAATGACGTTGGACCATGTCATATCTCATGCACGCTTTATTTTATTTCTGCCTTCCATCAGCTCTGGATTGTATTATTAACACCAGATTTCTAAGAATGAGATTATTGCAATGCTGTCCAAGTCGAATGTCACAGATATAACAAAAGTGTAATTCAGTCTGTTTGACTCCAAATCCCATTGTCCTGTCCCCTGAATGAACACATGGCCGTGAGTGATGTTAACATCTACTCTTTACAGTTTGGTTTTAAGCTGCTTTAATGCAGATGTTATGTTTCAATCATCCCCTTGCCACAATACATGTCTCCATATATCTGAGTGCAATTCCCCCCTCTCCTGAAGTTCGCTTGACTTGGGAAATGTGATTTTTCTCAAATCATCTTCAGTTCTTTTCAATGCTTGCCTTCTGTTATCCACAAATATATAGCTTTCTGTCTCTAAGTTGTAACTCTTTCTGACAGGCACTTGTAAATGGTGGTTGGTAATTGAAAAAAAAATTCAAGAAGGGTTGTTTAAAACTGAGATAACAGTTCATATTTCTAGATGCTCATTATTAATTCCTATGTGAAATGATTTGCACTTGTTATTAACACATCAGGACAGCCAAGGAAAAATTAGAAGGTGACTCTAAAGGAGACATTAAAGTGTAGAGTAAAAAGAAAAAAATTGAAACTAGATGAATTGAAACTTTTTCTTAGTGAGTTGAGAGTGTGGTTAAGAAAGAGCCAACCATCTCAATTTATGTTTGATTATTTGTTTGTAGGTTGAAAATTTATTAATTAATTTTTGTAATTGATACATAAAATGTGAATATTGTACACATTAATGGAATAAGACATGATTTTTAATAGTAGATATATGAAACAAAACTATCATCTTCTGGGAGTCATACTACAACATTATGGCACATTGATTGTATAAACCTGAATAACAAATATTTTATGAACATCTTAAATAATTTAACATTGTATCATTAAAACAGTAGATACTGAAAGTAATGAGACATATGCATGTAACCTTAAAGTTGAAGGAAAGCTATCCTTTATAGATAATGAAACATACATTTATTATCCAAGAATAATAACATCACAAACATTTTGAAAAATATTAATAAGTATGACTCAGTGCAACAAAATGGCAACTAAAATTGAATTTTACTAAAAAATAAGTTTATGGAAATTAAGATTTTTCAATCACCATTTTCATTTCTGGTCCTCTAAATCATTGACCTATTGTGATGATGAAGAAATACCTGGATGGTTCAAAATGCCATTCCTTGTTTTCTGTTTGATTATTTTCTCCAATTTGAGATTATTAACTTGTAATGTCTGCAGCACATTAAATACTTAAAAATAATTGAGCATTTCATGGAATTTCCTTCTCGATTTTAAAGATTGCAAGTTGTTCTTAAGGATATTTCATTTATATTATGGTTTATTTTTATTTCTATCACTGGCTGTTCAGGCCTTTCTCTGAAAGAATCTAGTCTGATGAAGCAACAAGAGATGAAGTGACAACAGGTCTGAGAGCACGTTCTCTTTTTCCTTCTGTTCTTCCTGTTTCATGTTTAACTTTTATTCAGGAAACAATTACCAACCATACAATTAGCACTATGTCAGTTGCTTAATGGAGAGTGGTATTAAGTTTAAAAATAAAGTAAACCAATGTGATCTTGGGCTTTATAATTCATTTTGTATCGTGTCTTTATTTTGAGTCTCATGTTAAGTTCTTCTTATGAGAGAATATATTTTTAAGAGAGTAACACCTATTTGGAAGAAGATGAAAAATATTAGCAGTTCTATATTTTATATCAAATTAAAATGTTGTATAACATAGATAATATATGTTTTACATAAAACTGGATGGAAAATGTTTATTTAAACTGAATTAGCTTGCATAGTTTGGGAAATTATTTCTGAATATTGATAAATCGGTAGTTGCATTTCAACTATTTCCTACTCTTTTCCTAAAAGCATGCAAATACTGTTAATTTTCCCATGAGAGTGATTTTTAAACCACAAGCAAATTTTTTTAGCTTTTTCTCTATAGCAGCCAATTTTGTATGAAGCAAATTATTTTAGGCCTAATTGCAGTCAGAGTGGTTAGGCTTCGAGCTCTGCTAAGGTTGAATTTCATTTGAACTTTCTAATAGTATGATCTTTTTTCAAAATTTAATAACTGACTCAAATATTTAATAGTGGAAGCCTTTATTAAATTAAAAAGAAATCAGGATATATTTTTAGAAGAACTAACTTATTTTCTTTATCACTTTTATCTACTTTAGGGTATAAAGAAAGGAAAGAAACCAATCTTCTTGTGTATTTAAATAGACATTAATGCTGGAGCCCCCACATAATTTATTTCAGGATGTATCATTGTTCAAAAGATTTGGTGAGCAGCAAATGGCAGTAATAAGCATATGCCTTTAGTTCTACTAAGTAGCAAATTACACTGAATGCTTGAACCTCTTCATTAGTCTTGTGGATAATTGTTCTTTAATGCTGACATATATTCCTCTATCAGCTTTTAGATTGCCCACTGTCCACTTTGCATTGTTTAACAGATTCTATTAAATGCAATGGCTTGTTTTAAAATGCAAACACCAAAAGAAGAGGGTTCAAAGCTTTGTGCATGTGTTCTACATAGAGATAACAAAAGAGCATTAAGCGTATTCATTTACAAGCATCCTTAGAAACAGAATGGTTTAACATAAAAACATGTTATAAACCTTTTTAATTAAAGCACACTGTGCCATATATTCTTTTCTTCCCAGAAGGCCTTTGACCTCTGACCTCTTCCTTGGTCCTGCAGGCACTCCACTGCTGGTGAGGAGAAGCAGTGACCCAGCTCCAGGGCCACCTGTTGATATCCAGTCAACTGCTGCACACCCGGGGGGCCTGAGTGTGAAACCTGCTGTTCCGGTAGGTCTCTTGCCATTTTCTTTTCTGTGAAGGATCAAAGGGCCTTTTCCATAGAATCCCAGGAGCTGAACATTATGTAGAACTCTTTTGGTATGTTTCATAGTGGTAATTATAATAATAGATAGAATGATCTATTATTAGCATGTGGTTATAGTGATGGGCATGATTTATGTAGCACCAATTATTTACCAAGCCCTGTTTTAAATGTGTTATAGTGTTATCTAAACTTCCACATTAAGGTATGGACAAAGTTTTAATCTCCATGTCCCTGATAAAGAAACTGAGTCACAGGAAGGTTCAGTAATTTGTTCAAGGTCACAGAGCTAGGATGTGGCAGCCATGAACTGAACCCAGGTGGTCTGGCTCCCTAGACTCTCCTTTGAGCCAGCACACTGCACACTTCACCCTCATGCCCAACGATATACTTTTTATATTCTCAGCGAGTTGGCACAATGCTCTGTAATGTTCTACAGTGTCATTAAAATGGAAGAAAATTCAAATCATCTAGAAAAAGATGTTTTAGAGACATTATATTATAACTGCCATACTTATAACTGATAGGTTAAGTAAAGAATAATTTCCAGAAAAGGTGGTATCATTCATCCCTACATGACTGTTGGATTCACACCCCCAATCCTAAATTACTTTGAAGAGCTATGCATCCAAATAGCATGAGAGTTAAGCTTCAGTTAATGACTATGTAGGTCTGTGAAGTAAACAATATTTAATAATGCAGCTATATCAAGAAGTCTTCTACAAGCCAGCTTCTTTCTCATGATACTTTAAGAAAAAAATAATTTTGTAGGTGCATCGAGGTATTAGTGTTTGCCCATAGTTTTGCATATTTCCTTCCTTAAGAATGAAGAAACTGGGCTGGAGAGATGGCTCAGCGGTTAAGACACTTTTCTCCAGTGCCTAAGGCCCAGGGTTCAATTCCCCAGTACCCACATAAGCCAGACCCACAAGGTGGTGGCCCTGGTGCTCATGCTTTCTCTCTCTTTCTCTCTCTCTTTCTCTCTCTCTCTCTCTCTCTCTCTCTCTCTCTCTCTCTCTCTCTCTCTCTCTCTGCTTGAAAATGAATAAATAAAATATTTAGAAAAAAAGAATGAAGAAACTGTGTTGCAAGCATTTTAGCTATAATGTTCTGTTACTAGCTGTTTAAGTCCCTATCCTTTAAGCAATTTAATGGAACATCAATAAAAAATTCACAGATAAGGTGAGATGTGTTTGTCTCTGTTTTAAGTATTCACTGATTGAGACCATGTGAGAAAGGAAACTATATAAATGAGAGAAATTATATAGAAGAGTAAATTTTCGTGATGTTAGTATGACCTTAAATAAGTGTGTCTGGTTAATATGTTGCCATGGTTTATATGTAGAAAGATATCTTTTTGTTTCTGTCATGACAGCTATATAGGCCACTTTGTGTCTGGAAGCCAGCACTCCAAAGCTCTCCTGCACATCTTTTGGATCTAACATTCTTTCTGCAACTTCATCCACTCTAGTCCCTGACCATTGGAGATAATGATAGAAATACAGTACTGAACACTCAATTGTTGCATCTTCTTAGCCCTTTGAGATGCGTTTGAGTCTCCCTAGTAATCATCACCATCTGAGAAGAGAAATTGTTCTAACCAAAAGTTAGAGTTGCAGCCTGATGTGTGGTATTCACCTTTAATCCTAGCACTTAGGAGGCAGAGGTAGGAGGATCTCATGAGTTTGAGTCCAGCCTGAGACTACATAGTGAATTCCAGGTCAGCCTTAGATAGAACGAGTCCTTACCTTGAAAAAAAAAAGAGCTGCACTAATATGTGAGCACAAACATTAAGTATGCAGAGGGCAATTTGGTGGGCTAAGCAACAGTAGTACCTTCCCCTAGGAATTATATCCTTCTAAGTCATAGGCTTTTGACTAGGTTTTCAGTATTATGCATGAATTCTGTCCCATGAAGTAGACTTCAAATACACTCTGAGTATTATTGATTACCCATATAACAACAGAAATGCACAGAAAAGGACAGTTGTGTACCTTGAAGGGTCCACTGCTGGTTAAGATCACCTATGACCCTCACCAGGCTGCATAGCACTTTTGAACTCTATGTCTAATAGTCAATAGTGAAGAGCTTCATTTCTCAGTGTTCTGCAAGAGAAGCATGTATTGTGCCTTCAGTAATAGCGTTTTACTATCTACTTCAGGTGGGCAACCAAGAGCTTTGGGAATAATCCAGGGAGGCTTTTACCAAAACCTCACTGAGAGGTATTCACCCCTGACATTGGGCTTCTAGGGTATAATCATTATTCACTCCCCATAAGGGCACTTCTGCCCAAACTTGTTTTATATATGTACTTAAGTTAGCTAACAAAGTAATAATTTTCCATATGGTTTATTCATAACATCTTTAGTTTTGATAATGCTTCTTCCAACCCTCTCTAATTCAAGAATAAATGCTAGCACCTAAATCCTTGTACCTCACCTTTATTTATGCATGTTATCAATTACAGGTCAAGTGCCTTACATCAATAGTAAAAATGTACTCACATATTTCCTCTGCTCCTCATAGTGGGCTATGTACAGACTGAGTGCACAGACCAAAGATCATTCTCAGACTTCTATTGCTTCAATTACAAAATAACTTCCAGGTTTTATGTAACATTTCACATTCAAAGGTGCAGACACAGTGCCTAGCTTTCTATATATCTGCAGCCAAGATCATGAAGGCTGCTTGGTGTATCTATTTTGTACTTAGCCATGCAAGACACATATAAGCCTGGGAAATCCCTACAATTTCTCAGCAATTAACCAACTTGATCATTAATAATTAAGCTAACCCAATCATTCTACCTTCTCCTTCCCCAAAGAATCTACCAGCTAATTATTTATTTGGTCTAGTTCACATGAGGCAAGAGACAAAAATATTTTAATTGTTCTGTCACCAGAACAGTAGGTAGTTACTAAGGAAAGATTTTGTGGGGTGTTCATTTCTACCTAGAAGAAAGACACATTTTGGGATATATGCATAATATGATTTTTATCATATTTCTAACTAACCACCTTCTCTAACTATTTTAGATCTAGAGTCTATTAAAGTAGACTCTAGTTCCATGTGGCTGTCAGATGCTCAACTGTGTCTGATCCAAATTAAAATGTGTTTTAAATGAAATTTACAGATTTGGTTTGAAAAAGACTAAAGCATGAAAAAATAATGTAAAAGGTCTCATTAAGTAATTCATACATCGATGCTGTACTGCAGTGATGATGTGTTTGGTATGTTGGGGTCATTAAAATATATTATGAAAACTACTGGGCTGGAGAGATTGCTCAGCAGTTAAAGCCACTTGCTTGAAAAACCCGATGGACTGAATTTGATTCCCTGTGCCAGCATAAAGCAGATGCACAAAGTGGCACATGCATCTGGAGTTTGGTTGCAGTGGCAGGAAGCCCTTGTGTGCCCATAATCATTTTTTCTCTCTGCCTCTTTCTCATTCTCTCTCTCAAATAAATGAATAAAAATATTTGTAAAAACTATCATCATCTATTTTTCTACTTGTTCTAAACATAACTAATAGAAAATTATACATTACGCTTATCATTGCTATTTTGTATTTCTGTTAGGTAGCACATCTCTAGACAGAAGTAAAATTGAACGTAGAACTAATAACAGGGTTGAGATCATAGAGGAAGGTCTTTGAGCTCCATGCCATTGTTTGTGTGATGGTATGAGCAGGCTTGCATAGAACAATGCTCGTTGCTGCCTGTGGTTCCATTGTCCCCATGGACTCTCAGTGGGATCCAGGTATGAGTGAAAACTATGTAGTTATTCTCACTGTTTTTTTCAGTGCTGAGAGAGAAGAAGCTTTTAGCCATAACCTTGACCTGGAAGCACACAGGAAGAGGGGGTTTTGTGTGGGAAGAACCCAAGCCAAGGCAGCATGGACATTCTTCTGGCTACTTCCTCTACACTTTACCTTGATTGGCCACCTATTGATTAATGATAGGGACTGTGTGATAGCATCACAATGGAGCAACCAATGTGAAAAATAATTGCTGAAAAAAACCATGTTCAATTGGATTTCAGTCCTATCTCTAATGTGGAAAAACAATGAGAATTGACAGCAGAATGTTCCCATGTAAGTAATTCACAGATAGCAGGGCCCCAAGTGAGTTATGTTCAATTATTCCCAAGAAGCGAAAGTTAACCATAATCTACATCATAAGAATCTGATGAATGATTACTTTTATATAAATTGATTATGTTGAAATGTTGCCTTTCAATCATGGTTGCTATCTGGTGTTTTTAGTTTCAAGTCATTAGGTTTACCACAGAGGGAAGATCTTTCAATGATAGAAATATTTGGTTCTGAAAAGTTGGAAAAGTTGCACTTTCCATATTGATTAAAATATCACAAATTTGTTGTTTCAGATGTGCATTCTTACTCATGTTGTGATGGTAAAAATGGACCCAAATTAAGAAAATCAGATGGATTGCAAACTTCAAATTCTGAATAGCTAAAAAATCACCAGATTTTTTATTTTTGTTACTTATAGTGCCATCAGATAAACAGCAGGAAGGTTTTCTTTTTTCACTCTTTTGATACTAAGGTCATGTAGCTATCAACGTGAAAAAAAGCAATACCTGTTCATTTTTCAAGACAATGCACCTCTAATTCTGCTGACTGCTTTGAACTAGAGAAAGAGAATCCTGGGGACAGGATATTTTAGCCACAGTCTGCTTATGAGAAGTCTTACCTTACTTTCCTTGATTGTAACCTTGTGCTCTTGGCTTAAGGGCATGCCATAAAACCAGGTCCTTTAAATTGATGTTCTCTAGTTTGTGGATAGAAGAGAAGTCTGAAACAGATGTGATACTTTTCCCTTAATATCCGGTTAAATTACTATGGTTGTTTTGTGTTTTAATTAAAATGACTGTTTATACTTTTGAATTTAACCCTTAAGGCAAATGATCCTGCAGGGTGACTGAATGAAAAAGGGGATTCCTTAAAATTATAGGACTGTGGGTGCTCTTAACATTAAAGGCCATTGTTAATAACCTTGCTACTTGTTTTTGTATTTCTAAAATTAAGAAAATATTGGGCTGGCCTTTAGAAGTCAATAAGAACATAGACATTTTATTTAACAAAACAAACTGTCATTTTTATGGGTAAAGTAGAAGTTTACAGAGAGTTCTCAGGGATTCAGATGTCCCTCTGAAGTTCTATGCCATGGTATGTGCTGTGGCTGAGAAAGACTATGTGTGTGTTTTATTTAGGAGGATTGGTCATTCCTCAAGTTTTAAATGGAGAATAAAAGATCAAGACCAAGAACTATTATTTTGAGGGCTAAATTATAGAAAGTAGGCAGCCATCAATTCCCAGAGTAGGAAACTCATAGAGATTGAGAAGTAGTAGGGAGTTTTCACTCTTTCCCTAGAAATATCTTTTAAGTCATTAAAGTTATTTCATCATGCTATTACCTTTCCTGTCTACATATAGGATGTAAAAGATAGCTACAACCTGTTAGGTTTTGCTTTATTTTGCTCTGAGAAACTCAACATTCCTGCTTATTCAGTACTAACTCAATCATTAGCCACTCTGAGATTGGGGGAAAGGATGCAGGTTGATTGTGGGGAGATATCCTTGGAAATATGTCTTCAGTGTCCAGAGTGTTTTATTGGAAGAGAAGAGAAAATACAAGTCATTGGAGTTTTTGACATTGAATCAGAAAAGATCCTGGCAGATGGCTACTATTGAGAGGGACTATTTCCAGTGAATAGCGGTATTCCTTTTGCAGCTCATATGTAATGATAGGGTGTGGATTTGAGAACAGTCCTACTGTATGGCCCACCTCCTCCCCAGTATGCACATGTATTAAAATTATATGCAATGTTTTTCCTGAATTAAACTTTCCTAGATCCTTGAAAGAAATCATTGCGATATCATAGTTAAATAGGTTAGCTTTTAGGATTATACTCAAATTGCCACTGGGGCATTAGAGGAAATTAGGTTGTGAGTTACAGACCATATAACCAAACTGGCTATCTGTGACCTACCTGCCTCCACTGTTTATTTTAAATCTGATAAATTGAATGATATCATGTCAAAGCCAACATAAGATTTAGCAAACATTCAAAAAAAAACATTCTGAACATTCTGAATTACAAAATTTTATGTATGTGTGTGTAAGTAGTTATAGAAACATATATATAGAACAATGGATATAGATACTGCTTTGGAAGGAGGTGCTACTCATTGTGTTTCAATGGGGAACAATGGATGCTGAGGAGCATAAAGGAGGAGAAATAGCATGTAATATATAATTGTATTATTTAGAGATACTGAACCCTGCAAAAGGATTTTCTTTTTTTTCCCCTTGACACAGTGATTTAATAATAGTTCTGGTGTATGTGACTCCAGCTGTTCACGCTGTGTGCTGATAAGACCAAAGCTCAGAGACACATTGCAAGGATAGTTTTCATATGGCTTTGTTTTTAAAAGATAAAGCTGCCATCCAATTTTTCATGGAGCCAAGTGTTTACTTAGTTTGGCAACCTTAGGCAGCTTAATTTCTAAAGCTGTCATTTTCAAGTTAAGGTAGAGATTGAGGAGTCCTGTTATTCTGTAGTAGTCTTCTCTCACTGCATTGTAGATGTTGCTAAAACAAACTTGGATTATCTGAATATTTGTACCATTCCTAGTCAAGGCCTGAGAAGGGTTCATATGTGTGTTTCTCCATGATTCATCTTGGATCTGGTCCAGAAGTGAAACTATCAAATAATGACGGTTATTTATAGGTCTGTATCAAACAGAAAAGAGCTAAGTGTGACGTCTTTTTGGTTGTATATTCTGGGTTTGCACATAATGAGCACTAAGTAAGTTTTGTTTCCATATCGAAATACATTGACTAATCCATCAGATAGTGAAGCTTTCTGCTGGGTGCCATCAGGAAAGCCCAAGACATCTCTGTTGTTTTTACAAAGATTAGATCCAAAGTGATTAGACAGCCTTGTCTAGCTGAGCATTTATCAGGTTACCAGTTACTACATTTTTAACAATGGGTATGTGTGCCTTTGCCTTTAGTCTGCATGTTGCCACTCTGTTTAGTCTCCTAAGTCTGCAGGGACCTGCCATGTGTACTGCCTCTATTAGCGCTTATCTTCTTGGAATGTAAGTGCTACTTGGAATGCCTGCATACTTTCAAAACTGTGAGCACTAGCTAATATATTCATTTTGGGAATTGAAGTTCCTATCCATAGTGCCTATCACATGACAGGTTATCATCCATGTGTGATTAGGTATTCAAAGCTTATGTGTGTGTATTTGTATAACTGAGTCCATGTGTATGTAGATCCATGGATGTATTATAATGTGTAGAGGTCAGAGGTCAATGTTGGGTGCCTTTTTTAGTTGCTTTCTATCTTATTCTTTTAGATAGGCTCTCTCACTGAACCTAGAATTTACTGATTCACCTAGACTACTGAGCCAACAAGCTTTAAGGATCCGCCTCTTTCTGCTCACCAATTTGGGATCGCAGGTGCACACCACCAAACCTGGCATTTTATATGACTACTTGAGATCCAATCTCGGTTGTCATGCTTGCATGGAAAGCAGTTTTCCCACAGAACCGTCTCTCCAGCTCAAAACTTTCACTTCTGAGATGGGAAAAAATGAATTCAACTCAGCAACCTTTAAACAACTTTAATTCATTTTGAAAGGTTTATATTTATATATGTGTATATATTGTGCATATGTATGTGTACATATGAATTATGTTATGAAACTCCCTTTTAAAAATACTGTTCTGAAGTTTCAGATGAGACTTTTCTCTTTTAGGACGATGTGTTCCTTGTTTCTTCTTTGTGTTTTCAGAGAGAGAGAGGTGTTTAAATATAACTTTTCTCACTTGATATTAAAATACAATTGGTGGCCAAGGTCTGTAGTTTGAATTTTGAGACTTCATCTTTCTACAATTCTAGAAATGACTTCAGCATAGGAATCATTTGTGAGAAATAGAAACTATAGGAAGAAATCACGCCTTGGTAATTCTCCACACGAATAGTTGTAAGGACTCCTTTTGCAAGAAACCCTGAAAGATGAAAAGAGAATGTGGATCCTCATAACATGTAGAAGGGTCACTTATCAGGTTTTACCTCTTTGTCAACTAAGTGTAAATGCTACAACCATAAAATTAATACCTTTGTCAGTTGTAGGCTTATAATTTTCTGACTTGAATTTTGGTATATTTTTTACATCAATATATATGAAGATATTTCTTTCCCAATATGCTTATATTCAATTTTAATTAATAAGGTTTTCTAATTTTAATTGATAGGGAAAAAATTAAAACTACCTCTGGCATGTGGATTAGTTAGAGTGTGAGGAAATTTACAAAGTGTTTCTTGGCAAAACACCAATAAGCATAACAGTTTCACTTGAGTAGTTTGGACAGCAGTTTGACAGTGTTGTTTGAAGTTTGCCTAGAAGATGTTTAAAGTGGTTTTGTTCTAGAGGTTATGATACTGTGTGATCTGATTGAACTAAAGGTTCTGTGACCTTGAGAAAACTATTTAGATTGTGGACGTAGCTCTCCTAAATTGTGTTTAACTTAAAAGAAACAGTAAGTAGGGAAGCTATGTGAACTCTAGGTGTTCATAGAGATTTAAACACTCAAACAATACACAATAATTTCTAGTTTCCGGATGTGAGTTATTTATTTACCTGTTTGGTTCAATTTTAAATTTCATTTTAACATCTTGAAATTTGCAATTTCATAGAACATTTATAAATCTTCCCATCTAAAATATCAATATTTTTTTATTTGCCAAGTAAATAGAGAGAAACATTTAAAAAAACTTAACATCCATTCAGAGGCAGGGTGCAAAAATGTGGGTGTGCACATGTTTACAGTGTTGGAATTCAAGGAGGAGAAGTCCACTGAAATTTGACAAGATCAAAGTAGGGCTGTTCCCCTAAGGTTCATGTCAAGGTTAAGAACTGCATCTCCTGTATGATGTCCTTGTCTTCTTTGAAAGTCCTTCCATGCTGCAGACATTTGGTGAAGATCTAGGTTATAGATGAAAGGGTTAATGAGGGAAAGAGGAAAACTTTCTCTTTTTTTCCGTGAGTGTGTGGGAATCACAGAAATCTCTTCTGATGCAGGATGCTTTTTTTTTCTTCTTCTTTCTCATAACATAAACTCATCTGAAGTACAAGTTCATTTTGGTTTCTGCTTTCAAAGTAGTTAAAGAATGACATTGAACAGACATTAGAAAGTCTTTTCTTTCTCAGGAGGGTGGTCCCTTCCCTAATAGCCTCATGCCATAAAATAGAATTCTGATTTAGATGAATCACATTTTAAAAGTAGCTACTGTGTGTGTTTTACACTTGTGGAAACATATAACATCCTCATAAGCAGCATGTGATCTTGTAACCGTGCAGCTTTTGATGTCTGATGAGATGATCACAGAGACATCTGGAGTGAGTTAGTTTTGAAGTGACTCGTGTGAGTGAATGGAGAATCCAAAGCCTTCTGACAGATTTAATCCAATTTAAAACAAAACTGCATAACAACAAAAATCACAAATTGTTTGCAACTTCCAAATGGCTAAAGTTTACTCTGACATACTATGGTGTTTTCTGTCTAATTTTTCAGTCTTCTTCCCAGGCAAAATGCTCTATTTTTTTACAATAAGAATGGATAAGCAGCATTTGTTAGAAACATTGTAAAGGGTTATCCCCTGCAAAAGGACAAGTTAGATAAGGCCTATGAGTCAGAATTGAGTGACTTGTTATGAAGATTGTTGTCTCCTTTTTCTCTTCCATTAATTTCAACCGCTGCCAATCACAGAAGTCTTCTTAGTAGTAATTTAAGGATAAAATATATTTGACTTTTGACTATGATCTTATGAAGACCCCCCAAAATAAAACGAAAGAGGCATCAAGGCAACTTATATTGTTATTATGTGATATTACATGTTTATAACATGTGACAAAAGCTCATCCATTGATCTAGTCAAAATTTTACTTGAGCCACATCATAAAATAAAAGAAAAATATAGAGGTTAGAAATTTCTAGAGAAGCTCCATATCTAAAATTCATGAGACTGAAAGTCTTAAGGATTTTTAAATAATTTATGTTTTGAAATATTATATATATATATGAAAATACACATGAAATATCTTAAAGACAAGGCCAAATTCTTCCCATTAAATTCATCTGTTTTATATAATATAGAGCTTATAAACACAGCCTAAAAGAAGCTTTATACAGTTTTTAATGCACCTGCTTTTTGATTGTAATCTATCACAGGAAGTCAGGTGTAGAATTTTATTCTTGCCTTTTCAGATTAGGAATGATCAGCCTATAAGATATGACTCCATTCTTTTTTGTTTTGTTTTGTTTTGTCTTGTTTTGTTTTGTTTGTTGGAGGCAGGGTCTCATTGTAGCTCAGGCTGACCTGGAATTCACTATGTAGTCTTAGGGTGACCTTGAATTCATAATGATCCTCCTATCTCTGCTTCATGTGTGCTGGGATTAAAGGTGTATGCCACGATATCCATCTTGATTCCTTTTAATGAATAAAATTATTACATATGTGTAATATGTGAATACACACACTTAATCACCTGCCCTAAAATTACTGCCTCCAAGACATATCTTAAATTTTTATGTGATTCAAAAAATATAGTTTTCCTTTTTATATTGTGGTAAATATGCATAGTGTTTGTCATCTCAACCACTTTAAGTCTATATTTCAGTGTGTTAAATATATTCATTCACATTAGTGTACCTCCATTACTACTAGTTCTAGAACTATTTTATCATATAAAACTGAACTCAGCCAGCTGTGGTGCTACAGGCCTTTAATCCCAGCACTCTGAGGCAGAGGTCGGTGGATCACTATGAGATTGAGGCCTCCCTGAGACTACATAGTAACTTCCAGGTCAGCCTTGGTTACAGTGAGACCCTCCCCTTCCCCCCCTCACAACCCTAAACTCCATGCCCTTACTCTTCTCCTTTTAGCTCTGTTCATCACATAAATGGAATCATGATAGAGTTGTATTGTTGCATGTTTGTTTTACTTAGATAATGTCCTCAAGATATATCCATATTGTATCATGTGTCAGATTTGTTTATGATTTTGAACCTGAGTGATAATATTCCATCATAAAGTTATACCAAATTTTGAGATATCTGTTGATGGATCCATAAATGACTTCTTACCTTATTTTTTGTTATCAGTCCTGCTGTGAACATACATGTATCAAAAAATATAAGAGATCTTGTTTTCATCTTAGTGCAATGGCACACACTTGTAACCCCAGCATTTGAGAAGCTGAAGCAGATGATTGCTTTCATGTTGGTGAGCTACATAGTGAGTTCCAGTACCATCTGGGCTATAGAGGGAGTCTCTGATGTGAAACAAATAAATAACATTAAAAAAAAACCAAAAGGCAAAACACATCCATGAACATAGGCACTTGTGATCCTGTTTTGAGTTCTTTCTACTTCTACCTGGAAGTACATTGCTGGATGGAATTACTGTTTTGTTTGTCATTTTTAGGAATCAAGTCTTTTTCCTCAGAGACATACTATTTTAGATTGTAGGAGTTCTAGGTTCTCTATGTAGATTTTTGAATCTGGAGTCTCTCCCCTGGACTCAAGTTTTTGAGTACTTGATGCCCAGTTGGTGGTGGTGGTGGGAAGTTTGTGGGATCTTGCTGGAGAACATGTGCCTCACTGGGGCAGGCTGTGGATTGTGATAGTCTAGCTCCTCTTGGGGCTTTTGTGCTTTCTACATTCACCAGGCTGATGTGAAGATGTGATGCTGGCTGTCTGTCCATGCCATGCTTTCCCCACTCATGACAGACTTCCCCTCCCTACTGTAAGCCAAAACAAACCCTTGTCTTCCATAAGTTATTTCTCCTTGGGTATTTTGTCCCACCAAGGAGAAAGTAAATGCTGTACTCTACATACTCACCAACACTCTTTTCTGATTTTTTTTTCAAATAGCCATGCTTATGTGAACGAGGTGACATTTCATTTTGGTTTTGATTTGTGCCAATTAGAATAGCCATTATGAAAAACAGGTAAAGGCAGAACTACTACATGAACCAGCAAAATTCATAGAAATTTAAATCAATGTATTAAAGAGACATCTACATTCTATATTTATTTCAGTACTATTTAAATTGCTACAAACAGAAACAACGTAAGAGTCAGCCATGCCTGGTTGTATGGGCCTGTAATCCCTGCTGTTATGGAGTCTGAGGCCTGACTTTGGCTAAAGAGTGAGTTCACATTCAGAAAGAAGCGGTTGTCTCTTCTCCTGGTCTGCAGCTGATAGAGCTACAGCTCACCACCCCTGCCCAACACGGCAAGAAATAGTCACTCTACGTGTCACTAGTCCATGAAAAGCCCAAAGTTCAAAGGTTTCCTTGGGTACCTATATCTTTCACATCATCAAATTTTAAAAAAAATCCTAAATTTAACTTTGGTAAATTGAGGACTGCTTGTCTTCTCTGGTACATTGTTTCATTCCAAACAGTTTTGCAATGTCAGCTCTATTGCCTCATTTGACACAGGAAGCTGCAAGCTCAGACAAGCTAAGTGGTTTGCCTCAGATCAGAGAGCTAACAAGGAGCAACAGTAGGATTGGCCTTCCTATGTGTCTTCATTCAAGCTGGAGGCTCTTTTCCTCCTGCCACTCAAATCAAATATTACGTTAGAAGTGCCATTTTCCCCTGGATGCCATTGCTCAAATGCTTTGGGCAATCGACATCTAAAACTGCCTTCAAAGCCAGTTTATTAGCCCTTCTTCCTTAAAAAAAAGTTTATTTTTATTATTCTACAGTTACACTTCATTTTTCTACCAAAAATGGCATTGTTCAGTTTGAGGCCAAAGCTTCTATTGTAGAGCTGGTCTCAGATGACTTGACTTTTTACACAATTCAGACACCCCCCCACCAAGAAGGAGCTAGAGTCTCCAACACAAAGGAAATTGTTGCAGACATTAAACACGTTTATGAAAAAAGAAACTTAGATGTGCTTAAAGCACACGAGTTTTATAGCCATTCTTTGTTTATGCAATTGTCTAGTGGTGAAGACGAGTGGGTTTTATCCCTGACTCATCCACTGGCTCTTTGTCAGGCTAGGCAAGTATAATTTTGTGCTTTGAGAAAGATGATTGTCTTCCATCTGGTCACAGTGGAATTGCAAGGTTAATACCTTTTATCTTGAGTACAGCATTTAGCAGACCGTGGGTGTTTAATATATGTTAATAATAGTGATAATAATGAATGTTGATAATTAAAGGTCCTTTATAATTACTAAATTTCTAATGTGTGTTAAATATAATTAAAGGGAAATGATTAAAATTAATATGCACACATACAAAAAATAAAGCTAGCCACCGCTTTTATTTTTATCTTCTTAAATAACATCATGAATGTGAATCCAGGCTTAAGGAATCCAGTTATGATGGTAATTTCACTGGGGTCATGTATGGAGACCCCATACCTGGTTCTAAGTCTGGAAACTAAAGAGACATTACTTTGAGAAAAAAACAGGGATAGGAAGCCATGAAGGACTTTTGCAAAAGGAACTTATCCATACGAAGTTGTACATCTTGCATAATCATATTGCTTTATTTCTACAATATCCATCATGTTCTCTTCTAAGAGTGAAGGGACTTTACTGGGAAAAGAAACTATGTCAGAAAATTTGGCATGAAGCAAATCTGCTTGGAAGAGATAGTTGGAATATAGTAATACTAAATGATGACCTAGCAAATTCAGCCTGGAGATTCATTCTTTGAACTCAGATGTCCATGTTGCTTAAAGTTATTGTTCCATTAGGGAAACTGAAGTGATAGGGAGCTGTGAGGAGAAAGGACTATTTGTCCTACCACAGAGATTCTAGTAGATCTACATTCATTGCTGTTCTACTCACAATAGCAGGGAGTGAAATCTACCTCAGTGTCCATCAACTGATGACTAGATAATGAAAATGTGCTATATATACACAATGCAGGTTTACTCAGCTGTGAAGAAAAAATGAAGTTAAGAAAACTGCAGGAAAATAAATGGGATTGGAAAAAAATACATTAAGTAAAATAACCCCATCCCAGAAAAGAAAAAAAAAACATGTTCTCTCATAAGTAAATCATAACTTTTAATATTTGTATATATATAAATATGAGGCTATGAGATTTAATATGAACTATGAGTTGAGATAGAAAACTGTGAGAAGGGAACAAGGAATGATAAAAAGGGAGGAAATGATGTAGAAACATGTAGTATGAAAGTAGAAAGGAGGCTGAGGTGGGGGGGAGAAGGAAAAGGAAAAAAAGAAACAAAAAAAATTTTGAAAACATAATGAAACATTTCTTGGTATTCTAATAAAAGAAAAGCATTTAAAGATTCACTAAACTGAAAGATTAGCATAAATTTCAGAGGTTGTACCATAAGTCATTGTCAATAACACTATTATTTTTGTTGATTATGTTACATTGGAAATTAAAAAAACTTTTCAAAAAATAAGAACTTGTATGCTAAATGTAAGAGGCTGGCTCCAGTGGAGTTCTGCCACTGTCTAGCTGCTTGATTTTCATCACACATTCCCCTTCTTTTATTCTCACATTTTTAATCTATAAAGTAAAAGAAATAATAGCACTTACCTCATAGGGTTGGCTGTGGAAACAACTGAAATATTACTAGTAAAAAAATTATATGGTATGTCTCAGGGAACTAAGTAGAAGAGGGGGCAAAAAGAATATAAGAGCCATGGTGGGGGAGAATATCCAGAGACATTTCCCCCTCAGCAAGAACACACATATGGGGGGATCCTGGCTACCTCTTGAGCTATTCATGACCCCCTACCCAATGGACTAATTCAGTATGCCCACTGAGGAGGGCCCCCAGTGAGTTGGGGACAGGGAGGAGGGAAATGGGAGTACCTTCATAAGATTTGCTCATACGCTGTATCTAATTAAGGATAATATATATGTATATATTTATATTATATAATCACTGTGTAAATTAAGTAAATAATGTATTAGATTAGTGACATATACGAAGGATGTAAAAATAGACAACAAAGGTAAGTCTGAAAACAACACTCTTTTAAAGCTGAATTTGATCAAGTTAAATTTTACTTTAGGTGAGATATTTCGCACACATATGAAAAGAAATATCTGTACCAATGTCAGACATTAAATATATATTTAATGTCTCTTGTTTATATAGACTTCTGTAAGCTCTTTCATTAAAAAAAAGGTACACTTATGAAGACCTGTCCTTCAGGCAATAGTGGGGCTGTCTCAGTGAACCCAGCTTAGTTTTCCTTTCTTGATGTGAAATGATTCTCTTTCTTATAAACATATTATTTAAGTGGAAAGTCTGGAAAGAAAACATACATCATTTCCTGGTGTTTTCCTGAAGCCCACTGTCCTTTGCATTTCTAAGACTGTCCCCTGCTCCCTCTATCTAAAGTCATTGTCCCCATTGGTGGTACAGATACCTTTGCCTCTGTCAAGATAATGCTGAGATGCCAACCCCTTTCCTAACCCTTTTCTGAAATACTATTCACAGGCATAAATGTGTCACTTTTTCAGTAATATTTTAGAAAGTATTTGTGATAAAATTGTACCCATGGAAGAGGAGCAGAAATCAGGGTTTACTATCTCACCAGAAAGTCAGAGATCAGACATTAGTCTCCTAGAGAACATGGTATCTGTTCTCTGACTCAGACATGTGCCACCTCCTCACTTCCTGCTCTCCTCCAGTCTACCCTATGAGAGGGATCCAAACTTCTGTCAAGGACAGTGAGAAACTTTCAATTACCTTCTCATTGCTGGAATAATATACCCAACCAAAAAGAAGCAGATGGGAGGAAAGATTTCAATTTGGCTCACAGTCTCAAGAGGAAATTTCATGATGGTAGGGGAAATCATGGCATGCACTTTGGATGGATAGCACCTCTGCCACAGAATGTGGAAAACAGCAGCAGTGGACTGAGCTGAATTCTTATAAGGAGAAGCTGGCACAATACCTGTACTCTTGCTTGTTTGGGGGTTGAAGGCCCCTGGTCCCCTGCGGGTAGCCCAAGTCTCACTGACCAGCAGGAGAAAGGGATCCATGGGGAGAGATGAGGCATATGGTTGAACAGACAAGAGAAATGTCAGACAAATCTCACTTTATTGGGTATCCAAAGTCCCTTTTATAACCACAGGCTGCATTGTCCCGCCTATTCCTCTTAAGCAATAGAATTTAAACTTTTTGGCAGGAGCCAATCAGCAGAGTACAGCAGAGCAAAATGCGCACATTATTTTACAGACAATCAATCAGCGGGGTAGTTGTTTACATCACCAGTAAAGTGAAATTTAACAAGCAGGAACAAAGCTTATCAGCTACACGGAATTCAGCTGGGATTAAAGGTGTGTGCCACCATGTCTGGCTTTATTCCATATTCTAAAACTTAAGGTTGCTCAGTTAGGCCAGGGCCCAACACTTGCTTCCAACAATACACCTCCTCCTGCAAAGCTCCACTTCCCAAATTGCTACCATGTGGGGATCGAGCATTCAGAACACATGCAAACCACCACATTCCACCCCTGATCCCATAAACTGATGACCACCCACGATGTGAAAATATAAAGCATTCAGTCCAACTTAAAAAGTCCTATTAGATTTTATCAATCCCAACCAACACTGTTCAAAGATCCCTCTTAACTATAAGCTTGCAATTTCACCCCTCTAGCTCGGCTGCCCATAGCCTGGAGAGAACTCCTTCTTGAAATGGCAGTTTCCTTTGTAGCCATCTCATTGTCTTGGTATTTCCAGAAGCCCTGGTATCTCTACTACAACCCACAGATCATCCATGCCATGAGTCCATTGGGCCTCCACTCAGAGATTCCCACTAACCCTACCTCACATTGCCCATTAGCCATTTTCAAAAGAAAGAGGTTACAGATCCAGTGACACTTTATTTCCTGCATCTGTTATGCACCCATAGTACCAGGTGGGCTACCAAATTTGTTATTCCAGGTGACAATAAAGCCAACTTGGAAGAACAAGGAAACCCTTAAATGTTCTTCCTTTAGGCTTCTACCTTCAAAAGAGACAGCACTCTTCCTGATGCCCCAGCGCAGAACCACTGCCCAATATGAATGATATAATCTTCCAAACAATTGCAGCTGAAGCAGCTATAATCTTCAGCACAAACTTTCATTACTTTTTGTACCATATCCTTCTCATTCTAGTCCATTTCTCCTAAACTCAACCCTGCTCAAGTTCTCAGGACACAGACAGAACTTAGTAAACCTCTCACACAACTGCTTGTCCAGTCAAGACAAGCTCTTTCTTGCCCTCATAAGGCAGGCCTAACAGTCCATAGTTCTTAGAGTGGTTGATCAAACTCCGCCTTCAGCACTAAGACTGTCTCTTAGAACAAGGTTTCAAATCCTTCCACATTTCTCCCACAAATCAGTTCCAAAAAGCAAAAAGCCACACAGTCAGATTTCTAGTGTCCACAACCCCATTCCTCTGGTATCAATTTTCTGTTATATTGCAGTCTTTATGGGAAGCTTCAGGGTGGTGGGTGACAGCATGGAATGAACAGTCTGGACATCACCTCATTGCCTCAGCAAGTGGAAAACAGCAGCACAAGAGTGAGCCAAATTCTGTCAATGGGGAGCTGGCTATGTTACCCCTAAGCCCACCCCCATCAACAAAACTCCTCCAGCTAGGCTCCACCTCCCTAATTGCTACCAGCTGGGACAAAGTATCGAGAAGAACTAAGAAATGGAATCAGTCTAGATGCCAGTCAATAGATCAATAGATAAAACCATAGAGCATATATACAAAATGAAGTTTTATTCAGTCATAAAGTGGAATGCAATTAAGTCATCTGTGGAAAAATGAATGGCACTGTAGATCATGTTAAGTAAATTAGCTAGACTTAGAACCATACCCATTTCATATTCACATTTTCTTTCATATGTAGAATTTGGAATACATGTATGTTTCCACTGCCATGTTACATACATACTCGTACATATATGCATGAATGGAGCTGATCAGAATGGAGACCACTGCTTCCAAGGTGGCAGGGGAACAGAGCAGGCTAAATCTGAGTGTAGACTGGCTTGTAGACTGAATCCATATCTTAGCTCTTCTCAATAGTGTCACAGTAAACATGGATGTGCAGGTATCACAGTGATATAGCAAGGAATGGTATAGCTGGATCATATGGTAGTTCTTTTTCTAGCTTTTGAAGTTATGTTACCATAGAAGATGTATGAATTTACATACCCAGTGGTAGTGTATAAGACTTCCCCTTGTGCTTACCAGAATTTTTGTTATTTGTTATTACCTTAATGATAGTAATTCTGACTTCATGCAGTGAATTCTCAATGTATTTTTGTTTGCTTTTCCAAGATAACTAAGGACATTAAACATCTTTTCATGTATTCATTGGCCATTTTTTTCTTTTCAGAACTGTCTGTTCAGTTCATTTGCTCACATATTGATTGGATGATTTGAGTTTTGTTTAATTTTTGAATTTGTTGTATGTTCTAGATTCTTACTAATACACACATGAACTTCAGTTCTTCCAATATAAAAGTGATTCAACACTTATGAGCACATGTTGATTCCTCACTTATATATTTCAAACTCTCATCTGCCCAGCTTCCTTCATTTTAAACATGGTGGCAATGGGGTTGAGAGGGATTTTGGACTATACTATAAAAATTCAACTTTTACTTCTGAGCGCTGTTTTTCTAATGATTTGCAAATATGTAATGTAAGTATCTCTCTGTGTTTTGTATAGTGATAATAGAAACCGCCTAAAAATCAGATTCAAAATTAGAGCTTTTATAAATTTCCAAACCTCTTCTGATGAATAGATGTACTAAAACAGAGTCTGTGCTCACACATCATGTCCAAATGAGGATCGTTTGGATCTGGGATCATAAGCACTCCTTAAATATCTAGAAACTATTTTCCATTAAAATAAGTAAAATAAACATCCCTCCAGGGTTCCTGCTTTCATTCTTTATTTGTCTTTAGCATTTTCAATAATAAACTGAAAAATCATACTATCTATGTCCACTTTTTTTTCCTATCTGACATACTATAATTGATTTATTTCATTATGTAAACTAAATTTATCTTCAGAATTGCCAAATTTAGTTTTGTTTTTGAAATGCATGATAATTGTCTGATTGATTGCCCAAAGATAACATGTAAAATTCAATATACTAAAATCATGAATATGGACATCAATTTCAGGGTAAGATTGTGTTGCCCTAATTTGGAGAAAAGTTTTATATTTGTTATCTCACTGTGTGATTCTCAAGTGATATTAGACCCAAGACTGTTTTAGAAAATTAAAGTCTTGTCAAACTCTCAGGATATTTTTCTACTTCAGTTTATGTGGGTTTTCTAGGAATTTCATTAATAAATTTGGGCTGGCTTTGCAACTTGGCTTGTCATGGCTTCTTCCTTTTAACAAATAGTTACTGGATGTTCAATTTGTGCCAATATCCAGGGTTTGAACTAGGGATTAAAAGATGAGAGGAAACATAGTTCTGCCCCCAGGAAATCTGTCATTTATATGTCTATCTCCCATCTATTTTCCATATAAATGGAAATTATGATATATCTGGGGCCATAATATTTTCATGCTCTAGGAAAGTCTATGGAAAACTAAAAAGGGAATTTGAAATAATACTTGAGGCTTTTTTTCCAGAAATGCTAAGCCTTAAAAGATTAATAGGAGATAAGCAGGCCAAATAATGAAAAAGTGAATTTAGCCAAGAGGTGAAAAAATATAAAGACAGGATAATGTTTTATATAGTTTGGTTTCTTGTATAATTGTAAATTCTTTAGTCTTGTTAAGAGTGTTAATAGATGAGTGACCAAACTGTGAAGAACTCTATATACCACATATATGAGTCTGACCTTTATATTGTATGCATGCAAAAGCATTGTAGAATTTTAAATGGAGGAACTGGATCTTCAACTTTGCAGTGATCAAAAGGTACAGGTAGAAAAATACTTAAGAGTTTATTCTGATTCAGGATAGAGGTGGCAAAGTTTTGAATTGTAACCTGATCTATTTGTCAATGTAACTTGGAGATTAAGTAGTAATTTCAAACCACCTGCGTGCACACTTGCAGTCAGAATTCTTGCATATAATCCTTATAACAACCCTGTAGATATTTATTTTCCCATTTTAATGATAAAATGAGGCACTTGGAGGGAAAGGAAATGAGCTCAGGGAAATAAGGTATTAGGGTAGCTGAGTAGGAGAAATGTTTAGGGAATAAAATGTACAGATGTTTGGGTTTGAGATTCTTCTCAGTTGTAGAACTACTCTCTAGTATGCAGGAGGTAGTAGATTTGATTTGTTGCAAAGTTCATGCACACACACACAATCACCCATGCACACTTAAAATATTAAGATGCTAAAAGTGGAAGAATACATAAAACGTGAAAAATAATTTCCTTTTTTTCATGTTGTGATATACACATGGGCATTCTGCCATCTGACATGAAGAACTTAGGATCAATCAGCTTCTAGGAAAGATGGAAATAACAAAGTTTGGAATTCAAAGATATAGTTCTTGAAGTCTGGAATTCATTGATAATCTTATAAGAGCAGTGTTCGTAGAGGGATGTAGGGCAGGGGCTGGTTTTACTGTTTGTTGTTTGTGAAGGAAATTGGAGCAAACAGTGAAGCAGCTCTCATGAACCCTACAGTCACATTGAGGAGAACACAATTAAGAGTTCACTAACTACAGTTTAAGAACTCTTAATTCCAAGCAGAAAAGTACAATTTAAAATGATTCAGTTGAAAAATAGTTTCATTTTTGAGAATGTTCCTATTATCTCATAGAGTATTGATCATCTTATTTATGGGAAAAAAGAAGCAATCAGACTAGGAAAGAAAAAGACAGGAATCAGAGATTTAAATAATTGCTTCTGTTGTAAATTTTCATACCATGGAGTCCCTTGTCTCATGGCCAAAAAAAAATTTAGGCACATGGATGACAGGGAGTGAGTAAAACAAAGGACAGTTTTTGAGAAAAGGGTGAATAAAGTCCCAGAGTGTCAGGCAAACAGATGTAGGATTTTAGCTGGCATCCAGAGAAGAATAAAGGAGAAAAAGGAAAAGTTACACTTTCTTAGTAAGAACTCAGAAAAGTGGTCAGGCCCAGCAGCAAGGGCTTATGAGTACCTGGCCCATGGGAATGGTTTTAGGGGACACAGATTATAGTACATTATCTCATAAGGGGATAACTTTTCCTCCCACCTCCTTAGTATGTCTTTAGGTGAGGGGTGGTCTCTTGACCAGGTGATTGGCACACTTTATTGGAGTGACTCTTAAGGGAGGGGCTCATAGCTCTGTTACTTCCACCCTCCTCCTTGTACTAGAGCAATCCCTCCTTCGATGACCTCCAAGCCTGCTAATGTCTTCTGACCTACAATACCTCACTTCATTCCCAGGTTTCACATTCAGTTACAGAACTGGCTTCCTCTTCAATGGCTGCATTCAAAACTGCTCAAAATTCTCACTTCTCCACTAGCAGTGAGTCATTGTTTTGTGTAAGCTCCAGGAAAGAAATTTCATTGGCCCACACTTGGACACTCCACAGCAGCCAGGGAAACAGAGGGTGAAGGCAGCAATCATAGGCATTTGTTCCATGATTCCAGTGGAGCAACAGGAGAGACCAGCTTGCAGAGGACAGAAGAGCCAATGCCAGGCGTGAGGCATCAATAATGGTAGTGAAAGTGTTGCTTCCAAGGTCTGTGTTGGGAGGTGAAGGGAGCTTCAAGGTCAAAGAGAAGGGTAAGCATTTGATAAACATTGAGAATCCAGTGAGCATGTCCAGAGCACAAAGGATACATAAGAAATGGTGAACAGTTAGATCATTCTCCATAGAATTCTGAAATTAAGAGTATCCTCTTCATGAATCTGTTAAAAATGCTGCAGATAGAGTGAAAAGATTAATAAGCACAGTGGAGTTGTGAAAAAACAAATTACCTGTGACATTTTGCATGAAATTGCAGAGTTGTGAGAAAATAAATAATAAAAATAACTAAGATGTGGAACATCCTGTTGAGAAAGAAAATGATGAAATACAGATGGCATTTTGAATCAACTGGATAATTTTAAATGACAATAAATATGCCCTGATGTGTTGTGTAACAACCCATAAGCATGTATCTTTATTCATTCCTACTT
The DNA here is from genome assembly GCA_004024765.1 of Zapus hudsonius. Taxonomy (NCBI): domain Eukaryota; kingdom Metazoa; phylum Chordata; class Mammalia; order Rodentia; family Dipodidae; genus Zapus; species Zapus hudsonius. The sequence continues at coordinate 64,507 of PVHP010002717.1, forward strand.
AATAAGTCATCCTGATCATCAGAGAGGTGGACAAGCTCACCACAATCAAAAGAGAAAAGGAATGATCTGTCTAGAAAAAGGAGTATGTCTCTGGCCACAGAAATAATTCAAGACACAGACTCCCTTGGGTCTAGAAAAGTTAATGTATCTCAAGTAACTAACTGACATTGGCCAAGCAAGATCAGACTGTCCCCGCCACTGTGACAGATTCTGTGCATATTCCTCAGCTCTTATTTGACTGAGTTACTAGTCTTAATCTGATTATGTTGAACAGAACAACCCGCCCTGTCAGCATTTCTTTGTCTGGCATGAGGCCCAGCATTTGGTTGCATGGTTAACATCAAACATGAAGAGAAAGTGTTTCTGATAAAACAATGAAGGTGGTTAATGTTCCCACGAGCATTAGCAATGTACTGACTCTCCTGGAAGCTTTTCTTATTGAGGAATCGGGAGGTAGAAAACTCTCATCCTCAGATGATTCCGATTATTTCTTCATTGATGAAGAATACAGTGCATTTAGCAACAAACACTATGCACCTCTAAGTTCGTGGCATGGAGACCTGCCTTCTAGTCTAAGCTGAAAATGGCCTTAAAGAAGATATTTAATCTCCAGGAGATAAAAGATTCAATAGTTGAGTGTGGGACACACACCTTTAATCCCAGCAACAGGGAGGCAGAGGTAGGAGGGTCACCATGAATTTGAGGCCAACCTGAGACTACATAGTGAATTCCAGGGCAGCCTGGGCTAGAGCGAGACCCTACCTCGAAAAACCAAAAAAAAAAAAAAAAAAGGTTAAATATTTCAAATGGATTATACACTTACTTGTAGGAATGCATGTGTATGTAGCATTTTAGGAAATCTTACCTTAAGTCTCATATCTTTATTTTCACAGTGCTTCTTCTACTTCTAAATCATCTGATTATACTATATATTTTCAGATTTTTCTCTCGCTCTCCCATCCCTCTCTCTGTTCACGCTATATCCTTAGCCTCTTTCTACATATTATTTCAAGACAGGATCTCACTTAGTTGCTCAGGCAAACCTGAACTGGAGAGTCTCATCTTCCAGAGTGCTGTGCTTGCAGACCGATGCCAGCAAGCCTTGGGTCATTGTCTTTCTTTTCTTAAGTCACATGTTGTACTCCAGAAGAAGGCTGTGCACTTAACAAATCCACTATTCAAATAAGAAGGATATCAAGTTGAAATGGTCTTCAAATCCACACATAGCTTGCTGTGTTGGCAGACATCTGTAATCCCAGCACCTGGACTCAGGAGGCTGCTTCAGGTCAGCATGAGCTACACAGCACGATCAAGAAAGGAAACTTTTGCTCTTTATTTTCTTGTGTTTTCTTAGTTTTATTTTGATTATTGGGCAATTGTATTGTTCTTCCAAAGTTTGTCAATATCTTTCCAAAGCTGTAATTACCTTTTTGCTTCTAAATTTTTTATTATAAAGAATTTAATTTTTTCTAATATGCTTCTATGCAAAATGTTTCGACTATATATGTTTAAAGGAATACTTTGGCAATAAGTCATAATATTTCTCAATGTCATTTTCTTTTTTTAAATTTCCTTATTTAAGTCTTTAAGTTTTTTTCTTGTGTTGATAGGTTTATAATTTTTAAAAATATTTTTATTTATGTGCAAGCAGAGAGAGACAGAGAGAAGAGATACAAATAGAGGGAATGGACACACCAGGGCCTCCAGGTGCTGCAAACAAATTCCAGGTGCATGTGCTACTTTGTGCATCTGGCTTTACGTGGGTCCTGGGGAATCGAACCAGGGTTAGATTTGCAAACAAGTGCCTTAACCACTGAGCTATCTCTCCAGCCCTGGTTTCTATTTTTATTTCATTTTATTTTATTGTGAATAATCAGCCATGTTATAACCATATAAAATATTTAATGCATGTTGTTTGCCAAATGCTTGTTCTGTGTTTACTATAACAATCTCCTCTCCCTTATCACTATGCATTAACAACTCATCAATACATTTTCTGCTGTCCCAGCCTGCTTTGTGTTTCTGCCTGAAAGCTATCCTTACACCAGATACATACCATTTTACATGTTGCTGATGAAATTTGTTAATATTTTACTTGGGACATTGTTGTGTATGTTATGATCTAGTTTTATATTTTCATTTCTTGAATGACCATTGTCTAGTATACCATTAAAGATAATGTCTTACTGGCCCCAGGGAAACACGGGATAAGAAGGGAGGCATTTGCTCACTTTCTAAAGCCATCTGTGTTCATTTTGGGATTGTTTCCAGTCAGCTCACTTGTTCAGCCTGGGACTGTATGTATGTTATTTATTTACATGGAAATGGAATGGGATTTACAAAGAGATGGCTTATTCAAATTAACTTCTTTGCCTTGATAAAATTCGGGATGTTGTCAATTTTTAAAATATCCAGTAACTGTATTAAGTTTTCAAACTGATAAGTTTACTCTTCCAATTATTAAAATGATCTCTCCTTTATATATAGTTCTCCTCCAACCCCTGCCCATCCTTCATACTGCTGACCAGTACATCTGTTTTTAGTTTTCATCCTTGATCAATCTTCATGAAGATTTGTGCATATGAATGGATTTTGCAAGTTTTCTTTTTTTTTCTTTATTGTCCATAATGAGTTACACTTCAGTGGGCCAACCATGAGTTGTTATCCCCAGTTCCCTGTTGCCCCTCTTCCCCATCCCCAGTCAGCTGGATATCCTCCTCCGTGGGCCGTCTGGATCAGTCGTTGTGGTAGGGGACCATGGATAGCCCAGTCTTCAGCCAGGTTCTGATGACCCAAGTGTGTTGTTACTGAGGGACACTTTTTTATTTTTCTCCCATCCCCTATTCTTTCCTATGAACTCCTGAGCTTATTTCCTTCATTTTCACCTATTTTCACAGTGGAAGCATGTGTTTTAGTTTATCATTTAAGCTTTACTTCTCATATGCCTTGCTTATTCAAGGGCACTTCTTGTATTGCATAGATACACATGAAATCTCCAGTCAAAGCACAATCACCATGGTAGCATGTGACATGCTAATACGCGCGTGTGTCATTCATTTCTAGATGCTTGGCTCTCCATTGTTAATTCCTCTGTTCTAGGAGTGCCTTAGATCATTTTAGAAGTTCTGATGGATATGACTGTTTTCCCATTCATAATTTAACTGCATTTTTTACAGAGGAGACCTTTTGCTATTACTAGAACTTGGTGGAGTATTTTATGATTTATCTATGATTGATTTTTGTAGAAGCTCTGTCTAAAGTGAACACGAACGCACCCCTCCAGTGTGCTGTTCTGCTATATCTGGCTTGTTCATTCATTGGCAAATACTCTCTATTTATGTGATAACAATTTTTTTGTTTTGCCCCATCTTCCAGTTACTAATAAAAAGGTACTGAATTTCCCAACAGAGCTATCAGTTTGCCAATTTCTGCTTCTAGTTTTGTGAGCTTTGTTCTAATAGATGCTGAGGCCATTCTCAGTCATCCACAATCAATGATTTTCACATTTGTCCTTTTGTTTGACATTTCTTTATCCATAGTAATTCTATTAAATTCTATTTGTCTGATATATTTGCAACCACTGATTAGTTTAATTTTTCTGGTGTGTTTTTCTAGCCTTTCGTTTTAGCCTCTCAGTGTCGTTTGACTGTAAGCAAATCTCTTACAAGAACAAGATTGAGTATAGTTGAAAAGTCCCATCTGATTATCTATGTGTTTAAATGAACTAATCCAGTATATCTGAAATTGTTGTGATTAAAGATATGCTCAGTTATTTTTGACTATCATTGAACCAATGGGTTTTTTTCTTTGTTTCAAACTATAAATATTATCTTATTTAATTCTGATTTATAAACTTATCCTATATACATTTTACTATTTCTTGCTAAAGCAATTTGAAATAGATTATAAATACAGTGATATTCCATGCAGAGTTGACATGATCTCTTGGGCCACTTACTTTGACTTGCCTGAAAACAATCTGTTGGCTAGGACCAGGGTCCTCACTTTCACCTTGAGGAAGGGGCTTCACTTGAACTCAGCAGATAGTGGGTATCAGCAGCAAGCACAGCAAATTTCCACAGACAAGAACTCTAGATAGAAGCCCAGTGGACTTTGTTTAGTACCTCCTCCACCCTGACTGCCTGGCTCCACACTTCTTGTTTATTCTCTCACTGACAAGGATGTTCTCACACATTTGATGACTTTTGAGGCCCACCTGTGGCATATTCAAGTTGAATGAATGTACCTATCATTGAACTATCCTCGTCAGCATCACAGGAATGATCCACAAAGTGGTAGTCTTTCTCTTCCTACCCCAGGCTTGAATCATGCTCCATCCTGTTCAGAACACATTTTCTGAGGAGTTGTCAAATCACCTTAGCTGTGACATCAGTAACTGCCAGGCCATGTAGGTCCAAAAATTTAAGCATATATATGTATATATATATATATATATATATATATATATATATATATATATATATATATATATATATAGAGAGAGAGAGAGAGAGAGAGAAAGAGAGAGAGAGAGAGAGAGAAGAGAGAGAGGCATGATGTTTTATTTTGAATATAGGAAAGGATATATATATATATATCCTTTCCTATATTCAAAATAAAACATCATGCCTCATGAAATTAAAAATAATTTTATATCATAAAACAAATATAACCTGTAGTAGAATTTTGTCCAGTCATCTTCCAACTATGGTTTTAAATGAAGACAACCCGAAACCAACAATAAGTTCATCTCCCTACTAGGTCCTTTATATCTCTGGGATCTTTTGTTCATGCCATCAATTTACAGAAAACCAACCATGTATCCTTGAGTAGGTCACTTTTTATGGATTTTATTGCTTCCTTTGAAATCACTGGGATTGTTGTTCAGTTAACTAGAAGTTGTATCTAAATACTTGATTGAATTTATCATTTTTAGCAAGATTACATCATCGGTGAATCTACTTCTTATGTATCAGATCAGAAGACACATAATATCTTTTTGTTTCACCACAAGTGAGCTGAATGTAATTATTGGGTTAAGGTGGTGATGACCTTATCCCTTCCATCATATATAAATGAATGACTTTTCCACTCAAAAAAAGCAGTCATTGACATTATTTATTTTATTGGTTAATTACATTCAGCCATAAGTTTGAATTCTTTGTGTTTATATCAGTCATTTCTTCCCATAAATAGATGTTTTAAAAAGAAAATTATGATTTCTATGAGAGAGACTATATAAAATCTAAAGGGGGTTTCTAAGATGATTTAATTTACCCTAATACTTAGATGATAGCCTCGTTACGTATAGAATCCTAGGTGGCCATCTAATTTTTGATGTTGCTTTGATGGCATTACATTTTATTTTCTGGAACACCTGTTGTTCACAAAAGCCTTAGTGTCATTTGTGGTGGGTGACATGTGGCTTGTTTTCACTCTTAATGCTCTTCTCTTTCAATGTGTTTTCTTTGGCTCTTGAAATATGACTCATGCTAGCAGATATTAACTCCAGGTACAGTGATTTTTTTTTCTCAATTTCCTCAAATTCTTCTTTTGGAAATATTTTCAGGCCTTCACAGAAACCTTTCCTCCTATTCTCTCAGCGTCCTCAGGCCTGTGATGTGAGCTCCAGTTAGCAGTTGGGAGTTTGATAGTTTTCCAGTCCACTAGGATGCTTCTTTCACCGTTGAGCCCTGTTTTATTTAAGCTGTCTTCTTTCACACTTACTTGCTTTCCTACATGTTGTAAGCAGAAGTTCTGTTACCACTTTGCTAAAGATAGTAGAGTTTTTTTTTAAATAAAGGAAGAAAATTATTATTTTTTTCATTATTGAATAAATGCTACGTGCTATTAATGGAATGTTATATAAAATAAAGTATTTTTAATTGCATAAATCATACTTTTGATCTTTATACATTTTAAATATAAATTATAACTATTATTATTTATCTTCTTTTATGAATATATGTCATCTCACATAATGAACATAATATTTTTAATTAAGTCACCTTGTTATAAAGAAATAAGATATGGCTTGAAAATATTTTTAATATTCATAAATTAGTAGTATAAGAATTCCACATTAATATGATGTATATATTTTTACAAATGTGTACTTGGGCCAAATAATTCAAGCTAAAAAATAAATTTTATGCAATGTCAATGAATAATATTATAATAGCTTAGATGTTTTAAAGTCTAAATCACATTTCTTGTGTTTGTAACATATGATCAGTAAAAAAATTGGACAGAGTAAGGAAAAAAATAGCATCTGTATAAATATACTTATTTACTATTTAAAAAGAAATTTATGTTATTTGCTTTGGCCATCTTTCTTAATTTAATTATTTTAATCCTATTTTATCACAATGATGAGGCAGGCTTTTGAGAAGCAATATCAAATCAGAAAGATTAAATGTACCATTTTTATATGCTCAGTGTAGAGCAACTATAGAAAATAAATTTTAGAGATTTGTTTTTCAAAGATCAGGCTAATTAAAAAGTTTTAAGAAACATTTTAAACTATGTCTGTGAACTTAATACTAACATTATTAGTAAAAAATAAATCTAATAAAAATAAAAAGCTAAGGCTTAATTTTCCCAATTGCTATTCCCTATACCTTTCTATTGCTTCAGAGTTGAACAAACGGTTATTTTAAAAATGAAAATTGGTGGGAGAGATGGCTCAGCAGTTAAGGCACTTGCCTCTAGTGCCTAAGGCCCCGGGTTTAATTCCCTAGTACCCACATAAGCTAGACCCACAAGGTGGTGGCCCTGGTTCTCTCTCTCTCTCTCAATCTCTCTCTCTGCTAGAAATTAATAAATAAAATATTAAAAAATGAAAATTGGCTATTTTTAATAAGAATTTCAAGTACAATTTTTCATTCCATCTCTGTGTACAGAGCCACTTTTCCGTAAACTAGAGTTCGTTCTCTTTTCCCCTCCTTATTTAGTTAGAGCTATGTGATTTCTGGTGCCATCCTGCTGTGCTAGTTTTTTGAAAACATGTCAAAAAGCTTGTCTTATTGCTTTGAAGTAAGAAATCAAGATAAGACTAAAATAAAATTAAAAGGAGCTTAGACAACATTTCATCTTGTGCTATTTTTGAAGGGAAAAAAGTCTAAATGTATAGAGCAACCTTGTGCCTTGGTAGTAAGTCTGCAGACATTATCAAATCAATCTAAATTGAATTAGTGTATATGTGGTAGGCAGAAACGGGTGGAAATTAGTTTATCTGCCCCAGACTCTTTCTGTTTTCTTTGTACAAAGTAGAATAAACTCATTTTTAGACCCTATTAGGTTTCTTTGTTGCTTTCTCCCTTTTCCTAGAAGGGTTAAGACTGTTCAATTCACACCAAGTATTAGAAGAGGGGACATTGAAAAGCCCTTAGGTACATGTATGACATCTGTAACTGTTACTAATAGGAGATGTTGAATACAAAACTTGGACCATGTCCAAGTAAGAGCTCTCATGAATTATCCTAATGTTTTTAAGTTTCATTGATAAAGAGATTGAAGGAATTGAGGACAAATCTCATGATTTATGAAACACCAGGTCTACAGATTTAATCCTTGTTGTTATCAGGGTCTAGAGATTTTAAGAGCTTTTGTGACCTAAATATTTATTGTTTATTTTACTTGAATGAATATTTTTTTCTCCTAAGCAAGAGACCCCTAGATTTGTTACTTAAGTTCTATCTAAGCTTTCTTCAAAAGAGAAGATATCTAGTGTTGTTTTTGAAATCTGGACTCTTCCTGTACCTTATTTTAAATGTGAAATATATGACATTCTTAAATGTTAGGGTTCATTCACTATGTTTTCACAACTTGAACTATGTGTGAGATGATGCTTTTTTTAAATAAAATATCTTGGATTTTAAAACAAAAGACACATGGAGTTTCTCATTTATAAGCTGGCATTGTATTGCAGTATTTGAATCAACAATGCTTACCTTTGCAACTTTTGTAGTAATTTTTCAAATCTGCAAATTTTCTGATTAAAACATTTAGAGAAGAAAGGTTTGCAAAGGACATTAACTCCAACCTCCTGGCTAAGAATTACAAGTATTATAAACATACTGGTATATTTTAAGGGTTTTCCCAGAATTCTTTAAGCAACTAATTTGTAAGAGAATTATTGAATATTGCATTGAGGGATTTGAAAGCAGGACTTAACGATGGCTTAGACATCAGTTTAAGGAACACTATCCTCTATCACCCATTGCCTGTCCCGTTCGGGAGGCAGGGCATCTTGCCTTCATGGGTCATGGTGCTGATCTAGTTATTCTGCCCACGGAATCATTCCTGGAGAAATAATGTGATCAGGCAAGCTCTTAGTAATGGGTATCTGAGGCATTAAAAAACATTTATTAAAACACAACAGCCACTGTTACGTAGCAGAGTCATTCACTACACAGCACAGGACCCTACATGTCTTCAGGACATGGCTTTGCTTTAGACAGGAAATAGCAGCATCTAAAGGCCAAGGTGGTGTCTCTTTCAAACACACCACACAGACACACTGACACACAGACACACACACACACACACACACACACACACACACACAGTGACAGAGAGAGGGCTTTCCAATTTAAACCTTAATAATAACAGTCTTCTAAGACTCTCTATTTTCCTAGGTCATTTAGACAAATGTTACTCTACATCAAAATATAATTAAATGATACATTATCAGTACAAATTGCATTTTTGGTGTATTGTTTTGGAATAATTGTGATTTATGGTGCTGCTGACTGCTTTTATATTTGTTAAGTGTTTCTAAAATCACTGAATGTTTTTAACTTTGTTCTGGCACCCAAAGGCAAAAAATGCAATGAGTATCATTATATAAGTCAGACTCAATAAATAATTGTTATCATGCTTGAATAAAGAGAGCCATATATAATAGCCCCTTTAAAACATGAACATTTATGTTTCAATGTGGCTCAAATGGAATATTGACCATTATATTAGTGTAAGGCCCCCACTCCTGATCCACTGATATTTCACAAGAAGTTTCATGAAATATATTCAAGAGTTTTTAGAAACAGTTAATTTTCTTTTGCCTCTGTGTGTGTGCATGTTTGTATGTATGTGTGTCTGTCCCTGTGTGCAGGTGCATACATGTGTGTATGCATATGGAGACCATAGATTGACATCTTCCTCATTCTCTACTTTATTCTTTGAAACAGGGTTTCTTGCTCACCCTAGAACTCACCAGTTGAGCTATCCAGTGAGCCCCAGGGTTTCCCTGAAACCGCCTCCCTAGTGCTGAGATCATAGGTGCAGGCCATCATGCCTGGACCTTTCCATGGACTCTGGGGATCTAAACTGAGATCCCCATGCTTGCTTAGCAAGCACTTTACATACTGAGCCATTTCCACAGCTTCAGAGCATTAAATTTTATCTTATGCTATTTTCTTCTTTACATTTAGAAGTTCTGTGGTAATAATCTTTAGTTATACATTTATGCAGACTTCCTCCCATTGCTCATGGTAGAGGTGGACTGTGGAATATAATGTCTTAATGCTCTTGGATGAAATAAAAGTTTAAAATTTATGGAAAGAAAGTGCACTTAGCTTATCAGTTGAGCCCTAAAAAGGGAAGGGAAATCCCAAGGCATTTATGAAGTTACATTCCTATGCATGTGAGAGTTTAAAGTCCAACTTCTCAGAGAATTAGCAACTCTCTCATTTTCAGATGTGGTGGTTTGATCCACATGTCCCCCATAAGCTCGTGTGTTCTGAATGCTTGGTCCCAGTTTGTGGCAATTTGGGAAATGGAGCCTTCTGGAGGCAGTGTATTATTGGAGGTAGACCAATGGGTGTTGTAGCCAGCTCCCCTTTGCCAGTGTTTGGCGCACTCTCTGCTGTTGCTCTTGATGTTGGCCAGGAGGTGATGTCCAGCCTCTGCTCACGCCACATTTTCCTGTGCCATCATGGAGCTTCCCCTCGAGTCTGTAAGCCAAAATAAACTTTTTCCTCCCATAAACTGTTTTTGGTTGGGTTCTTTGTGCAGCACCGTGAAGAAAACCTCAACATTAAGGTACAGAATTAGTTCTATATTTACTATCTTATCTAAGAAATAAATTAAAAGATGTTAACTAGCTAGGTACCTTATTCAAAGAGAACTTTGATAGGTAATTTTTTCAGGTATGATGCTATAAATAACCAGGGCCCTTCAAAAGTAATATTTGCCAAAATAAGTGAGGGTAGAGCAAGGCCAATGCATTTAGTAAAATGACCTGGGATTGCTTTTATAATATTCTTTGCACAAGTACTTTCACATAGAAATTCCACAATGCCTTGCTTTTTCCAGATGTTTTAAAAAAGACTGGGTAGATGAACACATACTTCCTTTAAAAAAAATCTTTTATTTATTTGCATGTATGCGCACACAGTGTATGAGCACCAGGGTCTCTTACTGTTCCAAACAAAGGCTCATCCTGCTTTGTTTGGGTGGCTTGGGAACTGAATGTGGGGCAGCAGACTTTTCAAGTGCCTTTATCACTGACCCTTCTCCCCAGTCCCAATACTTTCCCCCCATTTTTATTGATATCTTTATTATACAAAATTAGATACATTGTATGAGCAAGTCTTAGGATGGTACCCCCATTTCCCTCCTCCCTGTCCCCAATCCACTGGGAATCCTCCTACTTGGGCATACTGAGTAAGTCCATGGAGTAGGGGGTTATGAATTGTATAAGAGGTAACCAGTTCCTCCCACCTCTGCTTTGTGTGTTGTTGCTGAGGGGGGCCATGTCTCTGGATATTCTCCCCCACCATGGCTCTTACATTCTTACATTCTTTCCGACCCCTCTTCCACCAGAGTCATGGTGGCTTGAGTTTTAAGTCTGCTTTATTGTTGAGATCTTAAGTGTCTCTGGACTTCTGCTTTGGGTTGTGTTGGATACTGCTGGTGTCTGTCTCATTGACCTCTCCTGGGTTATCTGACTTGCTATGGTGATAGGTCTCATTTTTTATCTCGCCACTTTCTCACAGGTTTCATTTAGGGCCTAGCTGATAGGCCGGGGTGGTTCTTCTCTTGCCGGGATGTCAGCCATCATTCCATGGCTTGTTGGTTGAGTTGGATTGACCACAGCTCTCTCACTGACTTCTGAAAAATACAAACAGAATCTCCATAGGAGAGTGAGATCGATATAGGTTAAGTGAGAAACACATTGATAATTTGGTAAGATTCTATTGGGTGTAGCCTCTCTGTAGTTCTCTGGTAGTGGGAATGTCCCCTTTGAGCCCAGGTGTTTGTTTCCCGATAAGATTTTACACATGGATCCCAATTCCAGTTAAGGGTTCCTTGTCACTAAGTGAATCTCTTGGCCAATTTGAAAGCCGTTGATTACCCCCTTAGGTTTTGGTGCCACTATTGTACAGATGATCACTTCTTGACTCGGTGATCTCTATCACAAAGTGGTGTGTTCTGCATTCTCAAGACATCAGTGTGAAATGTACATCAGTGGTCTCTATTTTCTCCAAATATCATTGACCAGTTTCTCCTGGCAGCTCATGTAGTGACATCCACCACTACACATGTTAGCGTCTGGAAACTGGTTACCATTCTGCATCTTGCAGAGTCTCTCGGTGTTGTGTGGTTTCTGTTTGTTTATATAAGAAGATTTGGACAAATCATTAATGCACTGATGTGTCTTCCTTAAGAATGCCATTTAAAAATATTTTCATTTATTTATTTGCAAGGAAAGATAGAGAGAGAATGGAAGTCCAACACAACCCAAAGCAGTGCAAACAAACTCCACACACATGTATTACTTTGCACATTTGGCCTTACATGGGTACTAGGGAATCAAACCTGGGCCTCAGTCTTTGCAAACAAGTGCCTTAACCATTGAGCCATTACTCCAACCTCCAAAATGTCATTCATATTGTTAGTTTCTCCTATTTCAGACTATCTAGGGGATGCATGTGGAGCAATGAAGGGACCTGGAAGTGTAGTAATGAATTTGAGTTATCAAGTTTATTGGTGAAATTCAGTTGACTTATGTCTTCAGGACTTCAGGAAATTTCATGGGAAATCACTAATTGTGCTAATAATACACCCATGCACATTCACCCATGTCCTCTGACCTGGCCCATATCACAACCCCTGAACACACTACATTCACTGATGTCCTCTGGCCTGGTCCCTATCACAACACCTGAACACACTACATTCACCCATGTCCTCTGACCTGTCCCACATCATAACCCCTGAACACACTACATTCACCGATGTCCTCTGGCCTGATCCCTATCACAACCCCTGAACACACTACATTCACCCATGTCCTCTGACCTGGTCAGTATCACAACCCCTGAAAAACACTGTAGCAATTTACTTGACTTTTCACTTCCCTGGATGCAAGGGTATTTTAATGTATACAGTATTCAAAATATTATGTTTCTTGGTATTTTTTATGGCATAAAAGAGAAACCTGAGATGTGTGTGTATTAGGAATACAAGAGAAACCTGAAAATAAAGTAATTATTTGCCTGGATTTCTAAGGTTAAATATTTTTCACAAACACATACTTCAGCTTTTTAATATGTCATTCAAACTATGTATTAAATTTAAACAATGATTACAAATTTCTTACTTAAACAGTAAAAACTAATATTCATTTAGAGTAAATAATTATAAAATATTCCATAACAATTAATAGCTACTTGATATTTTTAAAGATATGAAATTATGTTAGGGTGTTTAATTTTGTGATAAAAATTTGGTTATTTATATAATTATCACTGAACATCACAGTAATTAAAAGGTATGCTGTGTCAAATAAGAAAATTATTTTTGGACTTCAATGTTATGTAGCTTTATGACACCGGATGGTTAATTTTATAATTACCTTCTAAAGTTCTAAAAATAAAGGAAAATGAGGAGTGAAAATTTTAAATTTCATCATCAAAATATATATTAAGTTATTTGATATTTTAAATGCTCTGGTATAAAGTCCTGTCTGGCTAACTACAATCTTTCCGGGAGAATCTTATCATGTATAATTAGACTTGTGCAACCAACAAAATAACTGGAGTCAATCAAAAATGTTGGTCACCAATGCATAAAACAACCCCATTAATTGGTTGTTGACTTCAGGAATGTCTAAAGCTTCTGACGAATAAATTGTATCTTGCTATGTTAATTACCATTTCCATATTTAGGAGCATATCTTAGTAGTATAGAGATTACATTTCATATCACTTTTAGTTGAATTAATGTTATAAATGTTAATGTACTTCATTCAATTGCAATGTTTAGTCTAGGACCTGCTAAAGTGAGTTCTCCAAATGACTTGTTCTTTCGATCAGAACTACTTAAACTTTTTCCACTCAAAATCTCTTTCGACCCCAGAAATGTTTGTATGACCTCAGATATATAGGCATGTAAAGCAGTTACATGCAAATCAAATGTTTTCTGATAATAAATCATAAAAATTTTTAAACATTCTTTTTATGCATAAAATTTACCACTTACTATGAATGAAAGGCACTTTACATCTAAATAAGATGGGTTTCTTTTTGTACTGTTACATAAAAATGAGTCTTTACTGAATATTTGATGCTCTAGGACTTGAAGCACCTTCCATGGTCTCAGAGTTGATCAATATTTTGATTTTTTTTCTAATCATCAGTGATGAGGATGCCATGTCACATATGTACCTAGGACAATATGGCAGAAGTTGGCTTAGAGCCATCATAGAAATTACTTCTTAATTCAAAGACAAAATTCATTTAGCAGTTGCTTTTTCTGAAACTCAAGTCAGCAACTAAAAATAAAAAGCAATTTTTACAAGCATTTTAACACAACACAATCTTATTTGTTTTTAGTTCTTATACATTCATGTTTCCATAAGCCAGAGAACTTTGTATGTAAAATCAATTCAATTTGTCATATACAATAGTTTTGAATCAGAGCAGTGGTGTTTCAGGCAGTATGGACTGGCACTACTTGGCAAAAGGGAAGACTCAGTGCAAAGTGCCCATGTGGTATCTTGGAATCAAGGCTTCTGCATGTGCCCTGCTATGGGGAATGTGCTGCCAGAAGCACCTGCCATTTATCACTCATTTAATTTTGAATTCTTTGTTTTGCATGTTCAGAAATCTTCCAGTCTTCAATTTTTTTCAAATCTTACATTTATGTGAAGCCATCCTTTCTACCTCCTATGTCTTATCCCTAATGATATATATATATATATATATATATATATATATATATATATATATATATATAATTATGTATGTATATATATATAATTATGTATATATATAATTATATATATCATACATATATATGATTTCCAGTTACATGAAAACCAGGCCAAAAACTTCTTAGAGCATAGGTGGAGAGATGAGTGAGAGATTATTGCAATAAAGAAAAGTGAAATAAATATGTCTTTGGAGATTCTTTGATTATAACAAACAAAAACATTAAGGAATAGCAATAACTTAAGAGCCTTCTCTATTGAAGTCCACATTTTAATACACTTGGTATTGTTAATGTGAATTCTTTCTGAGTACCAACAAACATACCACATGTGGGAAGTTATACACTGTGAATCTTTATTCTATTGACAGAATTGTTTAAATTTTTGTATAAAAGTGTCTTTAGGATATGTGTATACATGTGTGTATGAAATATACATGAATTTAGACTTGAGTCCCATCTCAAAGATATGTCAATATACATATATATGCATGTAGTTATTTTTTAAAAATCTCAAAATTTCAAAATCTGAAATATTTCTGAGTCCAAAACATTGTACATAAATGGTAATCAGCCTATACTTACCTTTCTAGCTAGTTTTACTATTTTAAAAGTAGAAGATAAAGAGAATTTCAGTGTTGGGGGAGGGTTGTACATGAAGGAAGAGAATGCAGAATAACTGACCTCACTCATGTCACTTTCAATACAGGGTAGTTATTTGCATCTGTCACAAATTAAACACAATCATTAAAATTCTAGCCACTGATCCTTGACTTAATAATTAGAAATGACTTCGTTGTGATTTTAATACCAGGGAATCAGTTAATATATGTATCACATACATGGCTTTCCAATAAGGCGATTTATGTAATTAAGAGAAAGACCCCAGTGGGTTGGGGACAGGGAGGAGGGAAATGGGGGTACCATCACAAAACTTGCTCATACAATGTTTCTAATTATTAACAACAAATAAGTTAATTTTTTAAAAGAGTGAAGTACAGTTTATTTCTGAAAAGGTGCTTTTCCATGGTGAAATGTTTAACGAGAACTAATTAAAAAGCCAGGACAATTTTAGTTAACGAGTTATGACATTGAAGGCGGAGCATTGCTTCTTTCATTAGATGTAACAGAGCAGCTCAGTGGCTGAGGCTTGCTTGCCAGCTATGAAAGTATCATTCTTCATATTTTCTTTCGGAATAATTTCAGTTTTCTTGGATTTTCAGGTTAGAATATTCATTTTATAAAGTTAAACCAAAGATCTTTTTTTTTCCAGTTTTCTCCTGTCCCAGGCTCAATATTTAATCCATTATGCTTTATACAAGTGTTCTACAAAGGTGGAAATTCCAAGTAAATGTGACTGAATTAATTTATAATTATAATAGTTTTTTTTTAACTACACACATTTTCTTTTATCCCATCAAGTAAGTGTGGTGATTGTAAAGTTTGTCTTTGATACCAGGTCTCTCCAGAGCTGGGGTCTAGTCCTTCCTCCTGAAATCTGGACTGTTCTTAGTGACTCACATGTAACCAGTGCATGCAGCAGACACTCCCAAGAACAGATCAGTGAGAGTCACACACATAGCTTCTACATGGTCTCAGAGGGTACTCATTCTGGGGGAACCCATGACTCTGAGAAATTTCATTCCTAGCCAGCAAGGGTCTGTGCAGACAGCCATGGCAGAGCTCCCCACACCCAGCATGCATCAGGTGCTTACCAAGTATGCCTCCTCTTAAATGTCCTGGCTGATGAGGCTTGGCAGCCTGAACTTGCACTTGACTGCTTCTTAGAGATCCTCCCCTTCCAAGTAACAGTGGCCCAACTTCATCTCCTAGGACTAACTCTCACTGGTTTAGGCGATCATAGCCAGTTGCTTAGTTTGAATTTGAGGATTCTAAGATTTTCTGTGTTCAGACATTACTACCTAGACATTAATGATAGCCAGAAAGTTAAGGTCCAGAGCTAGAACTCTGCAGACCCTCACTCAGACTTTCCATTACCCTTTCAGTTAAAACCCACATTTTTTTACTAGACAGAGCCTGTGTTCCTCGTATAATGCTCAAAGAATTTAGGAGTAAATAAAAATGTCAGACTTTCCTTATCCTGTTCAGTCCCAGTCCCAGAGGTGACCACTGCTACCAGTTGGGGGTTTTCTGTGTTTTAGAGACTATGTACAACTTTATCATAAAAGTTTCCTTCCTTTGACTGTATGTGTTTGCTTCTTGATATATCTGCACTTTACTGCCTGCTAGCATAGATGAAGAATTTCATTGAATTACTTCCTATGACCTCTGCTCCCCATTTTTTGTTTGTTTTTGAGACAGTGCTGTTAGTATGTAGTCCAGGTTAGCCTCAAAATCATCAATCTTAGTCTCAACTGCTGAGCTCTGGGACATGTGTGTCCACCATAGCCAGAACTCCCACCCCACTGCATTATGGTTATATAAGGCTTTCAGGTGATGATCATCTTCAGTCTACTGGCTGCCTTTTTAGCTCTAAGTGATATGCTTAAGTGTGCGTTTCTTGATTTACTCTCTCCAGCCAATATTTTCTAGTCATAATTGTCAAAAAGGAAGGAACCAGAATACTTTTCCTTACTTAATGTTTCCTGATTCATCACTCTATTTGCATGAATCTGTTAGTATTTTTATCTAAAAATGTTTGTACTTGCTACCCATAATGGATAGTTGGGTTATTTCTAGCTAATGCTGCCATGAGCTTTCTGGTGGATTGATGAGCATTTCATTGCATCTGGGAATCTAAGCGTTAAAGGTTGTGAGTAAAATGCTACACAGCTTTTCAAATGACTATACAACCACCAGCACCGTGAAAGGATAGGACTCCTGTACACTTAGCAAATAGTCACGCTGCTGTTTTCATTTTAACCATTCCAATGGCTATAGAGTGATGTCAAATGAGATATTAATTTTTATATTTTATGATTAATACAGTTGAACTCCTTTCATATAGTCATTGGACATATATTTATTTCCTTTTATGGAGTGCCTAATATTGCCCATATTTCGATTTGATTTCCTATAGTTGCCTAGTCTTCCACTGAGTTTTGGATTTTCTATGTATAAAAACATATTTTACAGATGTCTCTTCATGCTTTATTTTTTTCTTTTCTATGTAATGACTTTTGATGTATAATCTTTTCCTTTCCTTGTAGAGTACATTTATGTGTTATTTCTTTTTTTAAATATTTTATTTATTCAGTTTCAAGCAGAGAGAGAGAAAGAGAGAGAGAGAGAGAGAGAGAGAGAGAGAGAGAGAGAGAGAGAGAACACCAGGGCCACTACCTTGTGGGTCTGGCTTATGTGGGTCCTGGGGAATTGAACCCGGGGCCTTAGGCACTAGAGGCAAGTGCCTTAACCGCTGAGCCATCTCTCCAGCCCCATTTATGTGTTATTTCATAAGTCTTCTTCAATATCAAAATCATAACCATATTCTTATTTTTTGATCTTTATTATTTTTATAATCTTATCTTTATCATTCATTTAAATATATGATCTACCTGAAATTAACTTTATCTATGGTAAAACCATATCCATTGTCACTTTTTCATACATTTGTGCCCAATTCCCCCAGGGCCATATATTTATTAAAAAGAAAGATTGCCTTACTTGTTTATTCTCAGTCTTCAAGATTTTATCTATCCACTCCTTTTATATATTTGCCTCACAGCCCTGGTTAAGACCTATTGTACCATGTTAAATAGAAGCTAGAAAAACAGTTAATCCTCTCAGCATCCAATTTTTTAGAATTCATTTGGTTTTTTTGTCATAGATTAGGATGTGAGTGCTAAGGTTTTTCATAGATCAATTTCATCTGTTAGATTGAAGAAGACTCCTTCTATTCCTAACATTCTGAATTTTTAACAGAACGTATGTTAAATATTCTCAAATGATTTTTCTGTCTCTATATTTTTGCTGTACTAAAAATTGCACTGTAAATTGCATTGATGGATTTTTTAATGTTAAATAAGCCTTACATACCAGCCATATATCCATTTGATTAAGGCATACTATCCCCTGTGCATTGCTGTATTTAATTTATTAATACTTTATTAGATATTTTTGGCTCTCTTCATTAGTTATATTTATTTTTATCTTCTTTTTTAGGTACTATATATGTTCTTGGTTTAATGGCAGTGCTAGTCATAGAAAATAATTTGAAATATCTTTGCTTTAGTATTTCTAAAATAACTTGTGTGTGTGTTTGGTATTACTGATTTCTCAAATGTTTAATATAATACAAGCCTGGTATTGTCTTTGAAGCAAGGTATATAATTATAGACTGGATTTCTTCATATATTGCAGAGTCTATTAGGAACCTCCACTTGTATTAGGTCACTGTTAATTAGTGCCATCCAGTTTATTCCTCTGATCTAAGGTGTAAAATATAATATAGGCATATACACGTGTTTCTTTATTTTCCTTTTCTTATCTGTGAAATTTATACTAGTGCTTCCTCTTGCATTGCTAACATTATTTATTTGTGCCTTATTCTCTTTTTCTTCTAGTCTAGAAATTTGCTAAAGTTATTCTTGATTTCAAAGAATAAGCTTTTTTCACCATTTTTCTCTAATATGTATATCATTTTTTCACCCTTTTTTCCCACTTTTATTTGAAACTTTGTTTCTTTTTACTTACCATTCTTTATTTTTTGAAGTGGAAGTATAGATAATTCATTTTTAAAGGCCTCCTATGAACATCTTCAGACCAGTAAATTTGAAACTTTAACAGACAATATATTTCCAAGTTCTTTCAAAAAAAAAAAAACTAAAAGCTACACCTGGTTGCATAATTACAAGAGGAATTGAACCAACTTATAATACACCCTTTAAAAGAAAAAGGAAAAGAAAATTCCCAGACTTGTACAGTACTATTCTCTCATCTTCAGACAACACATAGCTTGGTCAGCATCAATACGGAGACAAAGAAGAAATAAGACTTTGCAACCCACCTCTTTAATACCCAAACTAGGTAATAATGGTATGAAAAAGTAAGCTATAAACTGATTTCACTTTTAAAATCAAGATCATTGCAGGAAAAATAATAGTTTCAACTTTTCTGCCAACACTTTCCTATGCCTGCTCCCTCTCTCCTTTTTTTTCAGTTTTTTAAATCATTTTTATTTGAATAAAATTATATGTATTATCAAAACAATATGCTCAGCATCATTAGTTATTAGAGAAAACCATTGAAACCAGGATGATATTCCCTTTTATGCATTAAATATCCCCCCATGACTCTTACATTCTTTCTGCCACCTCTTCTGCAAATTTCCCTGAGTCATGGTAGGTGAGTTTTAAGTTTGCATAATTGTTGTGTTCTTAAGAGTCTCTGGATTTGTGTTTTGGACTATTTTGGGCACTTTTGGTGTCTATCTCTTTTATCCTTCCCTAGGATCTCTGCCTTCTTGTGGGAATAGCTCTTTTGATCACAGCACTTCCTTAGATCTTGCGTAAGGGCTCTAAATGGTGGGTGTGAGGTGGTTCGTCTCCTGCTTGGTGCTCCTTCGGGTTTTCTCTCCCTTTACTTCTTTCTCTCGCTCAGTCAGGCTTTCAGCTCTTCGGTCATGTCTGTCATCTCCTCCTTTTTGAAGATCCAGTTTTTGGTTATGATGCTTTCAAAGGTGAATGCTTTTGATAATATTATTCATTTGGTCTTTTTCATTTATTTTTACTCTTTTAAAAAAAAACTTCGGTGTTGCTATTGAATTTTTTAAACATATACAAAAGTAGCTTGCATAATAAGAACCTTGGTATACAGCAATTGGTTTCTGTAAAGAGTATCCCATGGTCATCTGTTTAAATGTTAATTATTAATCGCTCATTAATCCTGCAAAGCAACTTTCAGACATTATGATAATGTGCATTGTTGACAAATAGGAATTATTAAGAATAATCACCAAATCATTATGACTAAATTAATAAATAAGATATCACCTTATACTTTACCCATATCAAAACTTATTTAATGGCTGGAGAGACAGCTCAAGCAGTTAAGGCATTTGCCTGCAAAGCAGAAGGACCCAATTTAGATTCCCCAGAACTCACTTAAAACCAGATGCACAAGGTGATGCATGTGTCTGGACTTTTTTGTAGTGACTGGAGGCCCTGGCTGTACCCATTCTCTCTCTCTCTCTTTCTCTCTCTCTCTCTCTCTCTCCCCCCTCTTTCTCTCCCTCTGCCTCTCGCTCTCAAATAAATAAAATATTTAAATTTTAAAAATATTTAAATATGTTTTAAAATATGTTGAGAGAGTTTGCTTTTAGTCAGGGGCAAGGTGGTGCATATCTTTAATCCCAGCACTTAGGAGGCAGAGGTAGGAGGATCACTGGGAGTTCAAGGTCAGCCTGGGCTAAAGTAAGACCCTATCACAGAAAAAAAAAGCTGAATTGCCTATTATTACTTAGTAATCATGTTTATTACTTCCATTCCTCCCGTTTTTTTTCTTTTTTCATGAGTTCTTTGAATTTTGAGGAAAAAGAGTTCACTTTTTTTGGCTGTCTAACGGTTTCATTTAGCTTGTTTCTTGATTCCCTGGATTTTCTGTCGTTAGAGCTAGAGGCTTGATTGGACTTAGGATCATTTCTTTCATCCAGAATATATCATAGGTGCTGCTGTGAATTTACTGCTTGTTAGAGTCACAGCTTTGGGATACAGATAGCTGTTGGCTTCATGTGACAGATGCCTGATTGGAATTCATGTGAGATGTCTCATTGACCTTCCTTTAGAAAATCATTCATCCAGCTTTCATTTGCTCTTTTGCTCGTCTACTGCACTCACCCTTTTTCTTCAATATTTTAGTTATTTAAGAGAGGGGGAGAGAAAGAGAGAAATGGGAAGACAGAGAAGGAGAGAGTAAGAGAGAATAGGCATGCCAGGGCCTCCTGCCACTGCAAACACACTCCAGATGCATATGCCCCTTTGGGGCATCAAACCCAGCCTGTCGGGCTTTGCAAGAAAGTGCCTGTAACCACTCCAACACCTCCCCAGTCCTGCAGTTACCCCTTTTAATAGAAATATTTACATTTGAAAATATTTTATATATTTTCATTCTACAATTTGACTTCTTTTTTTTGTTTTTTTTTTTAATATATATTTATTGTCCATAATGTGTTACATTATTTAGTGGGCAAACCATGCGTTGTTATCCCGAATTCCCCAATTCCCCCCCTCCCCATCCCTGATCAGTTGTATATCCTCCTCTGTGGGCTGTCTGTATTAGTCCTTGTGGCAAGGTATCCTGTATATCTTAGTACTCATCCCCGTCTTCCTGGCCC